>JAVTVY010009993.1:0-46706 GCA_036873755.1 Hanleya hanleyi | reverse complement strand
GCTTTTGAGATTCCGCGCAGAGAGATTTGTTATGGGAATTCGAGAATCAGCGTGGGGTGAAGCTGCCATGGATTTCCGCGCAGTTAAAGTTTATGCCAAATTTGCTTACGGGCTCGATTTCCGCGAAGTTGAAATTTATACCAAGTTCACGTTCGGACAGATGAAATTCATATACATTGCACGAAAGCATTTTGAAATTCATACACATCAGACTTAGTTCAATCTAAGAAAATCTGCATGGGATGAAGCTACCATGGATTTTCGCAGTTAAACTTTATGCCAAATTTGCTTACGGGCTCGATTTCCGCGCAGTTGAAATTTATACCAAGTTCACGTTCGGACAGATGAAATTCATAGGCCCTACACGCAAGTCTTTTGAAATTCATACACATCAGACTTAGTTCAATCTAAGAGAATCTGCTTGGGGTGAAGCTACCATGGATTTCCGCGCAGTTAAACTTTATGCCAAATTTGCTTACGGGCTCGATTTCCGCGCAATTGAAATTTATACCAAGTTCACGTTCGGACAGATGAAATTCATACACGCAAGCCTATTGAAATTCACTTAGCTCAATCTGTGAGAATCTGCGTGGGGTGAAGCTGCCATGGATTTCCGCGCAGTTAAACTTCATGCCAAATTTGCTTACGGGCTCGATTTCCGCGCAGTTAAAATTTATACTCAATTCAGGTTCGGACAGATACAATTCATACACATCAGACTTAGTTCGAGCGAAGCGAATCTGAGCAGACTGAAGCTCGATTTCCGCGCAGTTAGAATTGATACTAATATATACTTACGGACAGTTGAAATTCCACACATAACACTCAGTTCAAGAAAGCAAATCAATTGATTCCAGGTGAAACGATAACGAATAAGGTAGGATAAAGTGCTCTAATATTAACGATTCCATTCCAGCGAAGCGAATCTGCGGGCAGTGAAACATAATTTCCACGCATTTGAATTTCGTTCTCTCTCGTTTCAAGCGACATATAATCTACAGATCGCGGCCTGCTGAAATATATCATGGGACAGTGGCAATTCTGTCGTGGCCATTCGCATTTTTCGTATATTACCGTATATTAAAACATTTTCGTATATAATAGCCCCAAGACTAATATTTGTTTGAAGTAGTAGTTTACGGACCGCTTTTCATTCGCATTTTGCGGATTTTGCTGTCCCCTTTATTAATATCAATATTCTGCTCGCCAGCAAATAAAGAAAAATCCATCAAATAATCCACGCGCAGTTGAAATTAAGCTCCGCACAGTTTTTAGTACGACCCGGGTGACGTTTAGTCCATTTGGAGAGAACGGAAAGTTGCGGTAATCATCGGTGATTTGACCCTATCCCCAGCGACACCAACCAGACTGCATTTCGCTCCCATTTAGGTTGTGGGTAAAGACATGGAGAATGGGATGATGAAGAGAGCAGAAACACAAACTGATCGGTTATTCTCTTGGGTGGCGGGGGTGGGAACCGAACTTAAGACCCGAGATGATGTAGTTCCCAACAACAACCCAAATCCATATACCTTAAGCTCGAACATCACATCTCTTTGCTCGACTTGCAAATTGAGAAAGGCGTAGTCGCTTCATTCCGCGGCCAGATGTCGCTGGGGATGTGAACTCATGAGATAAGAAGATGACAAAAAAGTTCAATCACAAATACTGAAACCATTTATTTGACCCAGTAAAACATAGATAGGCCCAATAATCATGATAATTATCCGTTTCGGTCACCCCTGACATATCCCCACACACAGGGGTCACCAACAATGAAGTTTATCCCCACAAACACTGATGGGGTCTATGAACAAAACTATCCCCACAAACAGTGAGGTTAATACATTTACAATGGAGTCTCATTTAACACAGTCCCGTTTATCATTTATCATTAATCAAAACTTATCCCGACGCCATAACTCTATCAAACAATTCCACCCCCCAGTAGGACTTTAAAATGCATTATCAAGGGAATCATAGTTTGAAAGCACGATTCAACCTGGCATATTTCGTTCACAGAATCTGCCAATCCCTGAGCTACCCTAGTGGCATCCAGCAGTAATGACGAACGACTGTAGTACCTAGCACTTTTCTGTGTTGACCACCCCACATGTCTCATTACATCATCATTGTCATGAGCAGCACCCGATAGGGCCAGAGTAACCGCACACCCACTCCGGAAGTTATGAGTTGTCTCATCCTCATAAATACCCAGTGTCCTACCTCTACAAAAGCCTGACCCAAGTGTTGCACATAGCCTTCAGCTGTACCCCCAGTCAATCTCATCGGACAGGAACATCCAGAACTAGCACCAGAGAGGGTTAGGTTGTTTTCTCCTAAATATACGCAACCTAAATTATGGATCTTGGTCTTCTCCATCTGATCTGTCCATACCATGAAGCGTCGAATATCTTCAGGAATACACAGGTGCATGGTTGGTCTATGTGGTAGCCAAACTAGGAACTCTACGAATGAATCTACTTTCCTATTACGTTTCTTGATGTAGGGTTTTTTAGCCGGCATGTGGTCTAATAACTGCAACCTACTGTCAATAGGCACCAAGTCCATAAATCCCTGCAATGACATCAAGACTTACTATGAATCAAATGCCAGCCTAAAGGCCTTCAAATCCCAACTGAGGACTACACGATCCTGGGCATACCCCTTCTTGGTAGGAAATTTCAAAATTCCCCTCTCTCCCTTTAAACTAATATCCAGACTAGATGTACAGTGATGCGTCACTAGTGACCACCACAAAGGTATTGGCTGCATAACAGGGGCTATCACTGTGCACCATGCTAGCTTTTGCTCTTTCAGCCAAGAGAAGATCGGGAATATAAGACTAAATGATGGGAAAACACAAGGATTCTCATCTTTAGAAATATCCCGAGCAAAGACTCCCGCAGATGCTGGTGTTGGCCATGGTGTATAATGTTTAAAGGGAGTACCCTTATCTTCAAGCATCGCATTGGAGTCCAAGGACATCAGATCCACAGAGTGGGGCCCAAATGCAAAATCAAGCAGAGTCCACACACGTCTCTCAAACATTGAATCAGTTAACGTTAAGCCACGGGATGGGAAATCAGTAGGGTTATTCTTTGAAGGAACGAAACATGAAGGAACGAAACAACGTACTTGAAAACATACTGAAAAAGCTCTTTCATGATCTAGTTCAAACAAGAGTCTCTATCACCTTGATTCTCCCATACACCCAAGACAAGCCTTATTATCTACCAAAACATCTACGCTCTGATCTCTAGCTTGTATAGACTGTACAGCCCTCAACAGTGCCTCTGCCTCCTTTAAATGGATTGGCCGCATATCACCATCCTGCCAATAATCAGACATACAAGATCCCTAACCCTCACCAAATAAGATGACTGCTCCATATTTATACCCAGATGCATCTGTTGCTAAGCAAATCTGCCTGTGGTACTCAGGTCGCCATGGCATAAACCCATCCCACGAGTCCAGGAAACGCCAGTGTTCAACCTGTACTTCTACATCCCGGATATTCTTTAGTCCCTGAGAAATAGCCCCATTCACCTCCCTAGAGTAAAGCCTTGCTGCAGGAACAGCTAACCCCATGGATACACATTTCCCCGCAAACCTTTGGAGAGTTTTCACAGTAACATAACTTGACTTCAAAATACATTCCCTTAGATCTGCAAACTTCTGTCTCTTAACTAATGGGACAATGTAAGCTTGTCTCATTGAGTCCACAATAAACCCCAGATACTTGACTGATGTCGCGGGGGACAACATACATTTTGCTAGACTGAGGGTATAACCCAGTCGTGTCAGAATCTCAACTAAGGCAAACGCTAACCGACTTGAGGAAAACTCATTAGATGCTACAGCGAATCGGTCATCCATGTACTGGGTAACACTGAGCCCTAGCTTGCGAAGATAAGATGTAACCACCATACCTATAGATTAGTAAATGTAAGGTGATGCCTTCCACCCAAATGGCAGTGCGGTGTACGACATTATCTATCCCCAAACTGAGTACCAAGATATGTTTGTGACTCTGTTGAGAGTCTCACATGGTCATACCCCTTTTTTCATCACAGGTGATCATGTAATCCCCTTTGCCAACCATCCTATGTACATCCTTTAGAGTTTCCTATTTGAATGGCACATCTTTTTTGTCCATAGGTTCAAATAGCGATCATCATGACAAAGTCGGGGTTTTGATGGCTCTACCGTAAGTGGCCTAATGACTTTCGGAAGATGGCATTCCCCCAGCCTACCCCATACCCGAATTGACCTGTTCTTAATCCTCTCTGTCAATTCTTTAGCAATAAATTGAGAATGATCCCTACCTGCACTTACATTGGGAAAATACTGCTTAACAGGGGATGAACTATCATAGTGTTTCCCTTTACAATTTCCCTTAAAGTCTCTAAAGAAAGAGGCAACTACAACCCCATCACTAAGCCACTGCCTAACTTCTTTATCATCGGGAGCCAATATCTCATCCCACTTATGAAGATGTCATGATAGCTGGCCTTAGTAGGGAGGGAATTGACTGCAGGTTCGAATTGACTGCAGGTTCAGAATTATTATCTATCAAAACATCCTCAGCTCGCATGTGAGTCAGGGGCTGGATCCCATCATCCCCTCCTATAGTCACCCATGCAGGAATATTCCTTGGCAGCCTCCCCTGCATCAAAAAGTGTAGCAGTTTCCCAGTCGGGAACATGGATGAAGTCCACAAGACAAACATCTAAGCAGTTTTCTTGCAAAATATAAAAAAAAATAGTCTTCCATTTCCGGCCACTAAGGGGATGATAGGACTCCAGCCCCCAGCTCACGTGAACATAGTCCACTAGAGGATTAGTACCCCTTGAGCTGTGGGACTGGTATCCAACATTGAATTCACCATATGAAAAAATCCAACTAGTATTCAACAACTTAAATTCCATCTACTTGCCCTTAGCAAGTTTCATCTTCTCGCAGTCTTTTACATAATGTTCTGTCGATTCGCAAAAAAGCATGCCCCCCTTTGTCTGGGGACTGCTGCCCCACGGCCCAGGGCTCGTGGATAGCTATAACGCGGCCCACCCATATATGAGGGTTAGAAACCATACGGAGAAACACCGAGTATTGATGGATAGAACAATGGAACCTGTGGGTAGAGGTTTGCGAGTGGAGATTTTTGACCCACTTGTCTTTGACCCGCCAGTGGTGCTTCCGCATTATTCGCAGCTCCTACTTGCTTTTCTTTGAGACACTTTGCCAGTGCCAGGCCCTCCCCCAAGCACAGACAAACACAGGTCTGCGACATCCAGCTTGCCTTGGTACATTACCGCTTGCCTGGACAACTCACTAAATGTCTCAGCATCAGGATGTTCACGCTTTCTGGCCACCCTGGCCAGTTCGTCTAACCACATAAGAATAAGTGGTTATCTAGGGAGTGACTGTGTGGCTAGGGCCCTCACCCTATCATTCAAGTATTGTACACTCTCTGTGCCTTCCTTCTGTTCCAGGCTCTTCACCCGTTTTTCTAGGGCTAGCTTCTCCTGCGCTACATTCACTTCCTGATCATCACGCTTGGCCCTCTTAGGCTCCGAGATATCTTCATTATCCTACAAATAGTTAATAACAGTCGATAAACACCAATAGCACATGGCGAACATCGACCAATCCAGTCAATAACATCAATACTTCCAGTCATATTACCATTAATAATAAATAAATAAATAATAAATTTAAGTTCTGATAAAATCCTATTCTATAACTGTTATCCAGGTTTTACAAATCTCACACCAAGGAGGTTTATTCACATACATTTGTCTAAGCTAGGCTTTCTTCTTTACCGACTACTTGAACTCATTATATCGAGCCTTGTGAACTGTTATACGGTAGATATCAAAGCAGCTATTACCATATATCACGCACCCTGGTTCACAAACGCAGAAGTAGATAAAATCCAACAAATTGTATCGTAAATGTATAATAAATATGACAACTCATCATAAAGTAAAACACCAGGCAAGAATAATTCCAGACCCCCCCCCCCCCCAAAACCCTTGTTGCTTGTTGTTCATCCAAAATGTAATGGTCCAAATCTGAGCTATAATAAATGATTATCATGATAACAAATTTCGTGTATTGATGTCCCCAATTATCGCAGGCCTTCTAGTGCCTCCTATATATCCTATACCTCCTATATTTTCCTATATTGTTGAGTCATTCCTATACTTTTCTATATTTTACTCAAACCCTCCTATATTTCCTATATTTTGACTTTTTCTCGTGAAAACCTTCACCAATGCTCTGAAATAAGCGAATTTGGCATGGGAAAATGCATTTTAAATTTTCTTTTCTATGAAAACATTTAAATTTCTCTTTCTTGAACCAAGCAGCAGAACGGGTCTCCTCAACCACCACAACTGTGACCGCATTCAGCGGAAATAATTTTATTAAACATCAAAAAACACTGCCAATTTGGGAATAAAAATTGGTAGTTTTAGTAGTGACCTGTCTCACACTTCCTTATTTCCTATATTTTCCTATATTTTATTAAGAAAATTCTTATATTGCTCCTATATTTTGTCAAATTTCCTCCTATATTTTCACTGTGAACCACTTGCAGGCCTGTAATAGTGTATTGATGTTCGCAATAAACAACATGCCCCCACCGGACCTGCACAAGACCAACACAAAACACACACTGTCAATGAAAACAAATACTCGACACCGAAGAAGTGTGCCAGACTGCAACATCGACAACTGATTTCCAAGTGTGGGGCTGGGGACAATACTTTCCCACAAATAGATGAGACCCAGTACCAACTGTGTTCAATCACCATCCATAAATACATTCTTTATTGCAAGAAACCCGTACATAATCAGAATAAAAAAACTATCCCGTTCAGAAAAATTTCCCCGCACTACCAAACATGCAGAGATCAAGACACGCGCCGACGTCCGAACAACCAATGACATCACGTAATTGGCTACGGAAGCGATACATTGTTCGATTACTCATATCCCCCTCTACGGTGATTTTGAAGAAAGGTGGACGCCGAAGATATTTGAACGGTAAACAGAATAATAAAAATCACATTCCCCACCATGAAACTTGCCCAAATTTTTTCAAATAATAAAAGCAAAATGTCCTTACCGGAACCATTCTCTGCAGGTCCTGTCCTTTTGGCTGACCAAACTCATTGCCGTGGAGAACAGCCAAGTGGAGGGCAAGCCGAGCATATGTGACATTCATCTCCCGCCCCGTCATGTCCATGAAATCTGGGAGGATTTCACCAGTTAGTTCTTCAAAGAGTTCTTGAATTTTCTCTACGGTCAAGTCCTCAGTCTTCGTTGGCCCCATTCGTGCAAATTCTGTAGGATCCGCAGCCCTATATTCTTTAACCTGCTTCAGAAGGGGAAATATATTCACGTCCATCAAAGTGTGGCGTTTCCTAAGCGCAGCTTCAGGCATCTCGACTTTTGAATCTAAACTGAAAATAAAATAAATCTCGTCAGCGGTCAGAAAAGATACACGATAGACCTACGCTGAAAATCTACAAACTTCTCGATAAGACCCAGTCCCTCCTATACCATAGTATTCCGTTATCACACAATATATAGTACAATATCACAGATTTTCCAGGTATGTCAGTCGACTCCAATAAATATCGTTGCATCGCCATGCCATCATGGTGCCGACAAATTCGCTCGATCACCAAGGCCACGCAAAATTTTATTTTCCTGACACTATCCAACAAGTGTCCGCACTTAACAAACAAACAATACCCGGTATGTTTCACAATATCACCCCCAGGGTGTACAAAAAGACGCCACCAAGGCGATATTAAAAAATATGCTTACCACGACAGCAAAACAAGCACGTCTTGGCAGGCCGGCGTCTAATCGAGAAAGGCGTAATCGCTTCATTCCGCCGCCAGATGTCGCTGGGGATGGGAATAGATCTGTTTGCGCCGTGATGGTCCAAAGGTTTCTTCCATAGAGCTGAGGAACGAGGCGCTATGTTAACCCTATCTGGCCCGGGGAGGGGGGGAGGGGGGGGGTGTAGCATTGTGGTATCTTCCTACCAAACTTTTCACCACAACTCCGAAACGAAGATAACAAGTGAGCTGAAACATTCTCCGCGAATCTTCCGCGAGATTTCTCCGCGAATCTTTTTGGCGTCATTTTGATTCTATCTGCGTAATCCTAGGTTCAAAGGAGCATGTCCATTTTCGCACTTTTCTTTCCTTTATGTCACAACAGTAATTTATTTTGCCAAAACTAATTATTCTCTATCATATTAATCAGTATTTGAGAGAAAATATCGAAAAAAAAGAACATCTGAAAATCGGCCCAAAAATACATGTAGGCAAAAAAATGGGTTTCAAGAAGATTACATAAATGTGACGTCATCATGGCGGCCATCTTGATTCTTTTTACATTTTTCTGTAGAGCTTGACACAAATATATAGTACGAAAATCTTCAGTCCTCTATCCCAAGGGATAACGAAAATACCCCCCTGTATGCGGTTATTAACATTGCACGAACTTTAAACTTCAGATAAAAGATTGTGTTATTGGGATAAATATCAGCATCTTATAGTAGGATTCATGATACAGGTATACTACATTTGAAAGCTGTACGGTATGTAGAACAGCTTGACCCGTATAAGCCGAGATATGCAGCTTGACTGGAGTGATTAAATATATTGATAATTTATAGCTACGAAGATATGTGAATAACGGATTTAACCTTAACATGGATATTCATTCATATAGGCCATACCGAATACTGGGTACCAGGTTTGTCAAGGACATACAGTATGGGGCTTATACTGTTGCTGTTCTATAGTAATGGAATATAGGTATGTATAAAATATGCTATATGCAAGTGGGATATCTGGGTTTATTAGGGATCACGCATCAGAGCCTGTTAGCTTTTAGTGATGTACCGTAAGTGATATCTTGTGATGTCTGGGATTAATATTACGGTTTTTGTAAGCAGCCCGGAGATCTTCATTAATGGGTGACTGTATCCGGTGTAATACTTCAACTCTGGTACACAGTACTGCAATTCGACGCGTTCCGTTGTAATAGGCTCATCTTGTCCTGGTCATTGTTTCCCCGTACATGTACCCTTCCATAGTACAGACTGGGGTTAGTTGAGAATGGGAAACGGTTCAGGCGAAAACAGCCTTGTATACTGGGCCAGAGGCTACATCCAACATAATCGTTTCAGGTAACGTATTCATCTATCAGACTCTAGCATCTTTCCTTTAAATCTTCAAATACATTATTGTAGCATAGGCCTATTATTTCCAGTATAATGAGTTAAAATGTATTCTGATCGTCTTCTTATTGTAATTATCCAGTTCTACAGCGCAATATGGCAATTCTGTGGTGGATGATCTTCATGTCGAGTGTCTCTTCCATCGCGGTGGTTTATTCTCTGGAAGACAGTGCGAACACAACTAGTGGAGTTGTCATGGGAACTCGAGTCCAGGGTACAAACGTCATCAAATTCCTGGGTATACCTTACGCAGAACCTCCTGTCGGTGAACGACGCTTCAAGCCTCCAGTTATGAAGACCCGGATGCCGGAGACATTTAACGCCACAGCAAATGGATTTGCGTGCCCACAGGTAGTTCCCGTACTTCCGAAAGAGTTTGTAAACAGATTTCCTAAAATTATAACGAGTGAAGACTGTTTAAATCTCAATATATTCGCCCCAGTCACAGCTTCCAAGGCTACGCCTCGTTCTGTTATGGTCTGGGTTTTCGGTGGAGGATATTTCGCTGGGTCTGCCGGCTATTACGACGCAACACGTTTAGTCGAACTGCATGACGTCATCGTTGTTATAATGAACTATCGAATTGGAATTCTGGGATTTTTAAGCACCATGGACAACAACTCTGTTGGTGACTTTGGCTTGAGAGACCAGTGTTTAGCTCTCCAGTGGGTACAAGCGAACATCGAGGAGTTTGGTGGTAACGCAAGCAGCGTAACAATATTTGGTGAATCTGCCGGGGGGAGTAGCGTTACTCAACTAACAATGGCGGCCAGCTGTCAAGGTTTGTTTCACAGGGTCATCGCCCAAAGTGGTAGCCCGTTAGCTTATTGGACAAATAACGCAGATCCTCTCAAGGATACAAATGAATTGGGCATCAGCATTGGTTGTCCGATTGATAACACAGCATCCCTCATCGAGTGTTTACGTGGAAAATCTACGGATGAAATACTAAACCATCAGACAATTGAAGTTTCGCTCACTAAGGTTGTGCCTTGGCTTCCGTCATACACAAGTGACTTTTTCTCGTTTGTGCCCAAAGAGCTTCCAATTTGGCAGGGCCTACCTGTAGAAAACAAAATGACAGACTTTGATCTTATGGTAGGATTAAATATGGAGGAAGGAGAGCTTATCTATGAAGCCTTGTTGACACCTTTAAGAGCTAAAGGAGAAATAGATGACAAAATTGATGGTCTTCCAGACTCTTTCATCCGTAAAGCTCTAACAGACATCATCGGTGTCACTGTTCCTGGAGACAGTAGCATGATCGACAAGCTATTGCCTTTCGTACAGTTTCAGTATACTGATTGGGCAGATATACGTAGCAACTTCAGTAACTCTAAAATGCTAATCGAACTGATTGGCGATCACATGTTCCATGTAAGCTCTGTACAGTATGCCCGACTGCACGCGGAGTTCGGACGTTCAAAAACGGAAGACAATTCTGGTACAGGCAAAACTTACTTTTATCGATTCAAACCCCGAGGTAGTTGGTTGCCCTCTAACCCTTGGACAGTGGGAGCAACACACGGGGATGATATATCTTTTATCTTTGGTACGTTACTGAAAGGGCTCTTCAATTCCACCGTCGAGGAGAAATACCTGAGTCACGTGATGATGGAGTATTGGACCAATTTCGCCAAATCTGGGTAAGGTATCGATATTCAGTTTGTATTGTGTAATCAACAAGAACAAGAACAAGAACAACAGCACAGGGATTACAACAAGGTCCTCCTCATCATATTTAATATTTTGTTACCCGTGACCTGGCGAGGTCACAATTGGTCAGGCGCTTAGACGTATATTAGTCGGGGCTGTTAGGGATTTTTTGGTTCACATTCTTCCAATAGCACCAAATTTGGCCCATTTGTTGCCCATACCATACTATTCCGATTTCTGACGGGCGCCAAGACGGGCGCCCCCCTAGGGCCGCCATATTGGCGAAATTCTATATGGTCGCCACCTGGGTTAGAGGTCAATCGTAGTTAAATAACTAAAAGGGCTAGAAATATGAATAATAACACTTTTTAGTGGTTTTGGGGGCCGGGGAATCTGATTGTGATCTTATTTCAACGGTTTGAGGTCAAGGTCGCCCTTCCAGGTCACCCTAAAGGTCATTTTGGGGACAAGTTCGCTATAATCAGTGGTTTTGGGGCAAGATATATAAACTGCCTCATTCTATTGGTTTCCGGGGTTGAGTAACACGAATCTGGGCTTATTTTGGCGATTCGGGGCAATATTTCATTTGAGAGTCGCTATAGAGGTCATCCAAACCAGAGGTCAATCAGAGGTCAATTGTAGGTAAAACATCAAAAGCATCACAAATAATACCATAGGGGTTTGTTGCATTCGGATAATTCGATTTTGATCTTATTTTGAAGATTTGTGATCACCCCATTTTGGGGTCAAAGGTCAAAGCTTAACAGTTACCACCAAGAACAATCGAACGAAGATTATTCAGGAACAAATTTTATTAAAATACTTCGGAGATGACATCTGCTGACAAAATGCTATAACTATGCCGCTACGCTGCTATGTGTATTTAAATGTTCGAAATACAATACAAAGACCGCTTTAGCAACAATATACCAATGATTATTAGTACCTATACCTTCTGGCTTGCGCTCTCAAGAAACTGTGAAGTCGGGTCGCACCCAGCCTTTGCCAAGGATTTTGACGGACCGAGATCGGAGTAAATGGTATGGACTGGAATCCCTTACAGAAATTTAAGATTGCAACTAGCTTACACAAGCTTACCTTAAGCTAACATGCCTCCAGCAAGCTTGCGCCAGCTTGCGGCAAGCTAGCGCAAGACTGCAGCAAGTTTGTGCCGGCTCGCAGCAAGCTGACACAAGACTGCAGCAAGCTTGTGCAAGCTAACAATATAGGTCTGCCAAGGATTGTGAGCATGCACCTTGGCATGGCAAGCTAGCACAAGCCTGCAATATTTTCAGGCAAGCTAGCAAGATTACCATATTTTTAGGCAACCAACAGTATATTCTGAACTAATTGGCGAGCTTGCGCAAGCTCGCACCAAGGGCAGGAAGTACATACTTATAGCAGATGGTTTTCATTTAATGCCCAGCATGGGACCACTGGTATCCATGGGAACCAGCTCTTCCAGCAAGGGTGTAATATCAGATGACCAACATTCAAATTCAGAGTTCAACTGGTCTTCAACAGGTCAAGACACTTTTCAGTTTGGCTCTTTGGTTTTCTTCTCTCCACTGAAACTAGTGTAGTTTCCAATGCACATGGTGGATAGTTCTAAGTTCCATGCTTCATTCAGTTACAATGAGTTTAGGAAACCAACATTCAAGCTGACAGAACCATGGAGAAATAGGTTACTTTTAGTGTAGTTTTTGGTGGAAGCTCAGGAAAGCCAAGTTTTATAGATTGACCTCAGTATACACTTGCAAGTACTGCAGGTCAAGAAGTTGGAGAGGACAAAAATGTTTAGCTTGCTGCCAAGCTCAAGGTGAGAGAATACTGCCTTAAATCATCAATTAATGTAAATGTATTTATAGTTTAGTCTGGAAATCTGAATGCAGTTTATATTGAAAACAGTATGGATTCAGGATCAAGTATATGCAGACTGATATATTGTTCACAAGTAACTTATTCAGCCTGTAGGCCTACAACCGTCGGATTATTCATTAATTCATTAATTTGCAAAAAATGCTCATATGTACTATATTAATGTCACTAATGTGCATATAATACAAATGGGCCCAGACAGAAAATATGCCTTGAAAATCTGTTGAAAACTTTTTTTTTATTTTAATAGCTAGAATTTACATCCTGGGATGAAATTCCAGTCAACAGACAATACATGCATGATACAACCAGGGATACAGAACGAGATCAAAATGCCAGAGAAAATTAAATTAAACTCATGATATTCAAACCACTGCCAAATTTCTAAAGCTATGCCTTTTTCTGATCAGAATCTTTAATTATTATAGTAAAGATAAAATTTTGTGATTTGTAGGATAAAAATTAAACATTTTTATATAAAAATTATTTTTAAAATGCTGTTCTGTACTTTAATGTTATGAATCATGGTACATGTAGGCCTACATTTCAACTCCAGGCCAACATGCGAACTCGCAGGCCTGGAAATGCATTGTTTTGGCGAGCTTGCGCAAGCTGGCTGCGAGCTACCGCAAGCTGGCTGCAAAGTTATACAAGCTAGCCGCAAGCTTGCGCTAGCTCGCAGGTTTGATTAGGTTAGGTAAGCATCTGCTAGCTTGCAGCTAAGTTGCGCTAGGTTGCAGCTAAGTTGCGCAAGGTTGCGGCAAAGTTGCACTAGGTTGCAGAATCACCAATTGCAAGCTTGCAATGTTTCAAATGTGAGCTAGTGGCAAGCTAGTGGCAAGCTCAAGGCAAGCTAGTGGCCAGCTAACCATGTTAGCTAACAACAGACGTACAATGTGAGCTTGCTGCAACCTTAAATTTCTGTAAGGGATGTCACAATATTTTTTTCCAGTACCGAAGCCCACCCAGAGTTCCGATAGACCGAGGGTCGGACATCGCTGTCCATCGTGCGAACATAGGCTGTTGGATGACCCTCCTCCGTGGCATGTGCTAGATGCAGGAGGATCCTGGTGTCCGCCTCGGAATGGTTGCATGGTTGAAGTATTGTGAAGCCACAACGCCTGTTGAAGAACATGGACTCAAAACGGGTACACAGGAAGAGCTTTCCGCAAAGCCAGTCTTGGAGATATGTGTGCTGATGAATGAGAACGGCTCCTTTTTGTTCTCAATTTTTAAGAAGCCGCTGATCCATTCATACTTCGGGATTTTAGGAATACCGGAAAAAGTATTATGGCCTTTCAGTCCAAACCATCTGTTCCGATCTTGGTTCGTCAAAGTCCTTGGCACTACTTTCACAACTTAAAGGGGTGCAAGACGACTTCACAGTTTCTTAGATGTGGCAGAAAGACCGTCTGGGCAGCCTGTACAAGCATATCGGACCTCGCCGATACACTAGTGGCTCTCGCGCGCACGATCCTGACACTCTCGAGTCCGTGCATATGGAGCTTAAAGAACGCTTCATCGTACTAATGAACAGCAAGAGATGTGGTGCCGCCGGTGTCAATGGGGTCAAGCATCACCTCTTCACCACTGCAACCAGATTGCTGAAAAACATCCCACCTCCCAAGCCGCGCTGTTGCAGCATGTGAAGCGAGCGCTACTGCAAGCGACTTTCTACTGGAGTCAGGTCATTTCACTCCAGTAGAAAATCCCTGACTTCAGTGAGTGGAGCTGGCACAAAGATTGCACCAGTACATGGCAACCGCTATGGACCACTCTCAGCGACACTTCTATGGCATATGCCATTCTCATGCACTGCGGCTGACTCAAGGCATGCACGGGAAGATACAAATGCAACTGTGCCGATGTCCGATACACGGCCCTCTGCAAATGCGAAGGCGGGTGCATTAATAACGAGGGCGGTGATGACAAGTATTACTTATTGCTGGCATCATAGAGCGCAAGCCAGAAGGCATAGGTAGCAAAAGTAGTCATTGGTATAGTGTTGCTAAAGCGGTCTTTGTGTTGTATTTTGAACATTTAAATGCACATAGCGGCGTGGAGGCATAGTTATAGCATTTTGTCAGCAGATGTCATATCCGAAGTATTTTAATAACATTTGTTCCTGAATAATCTTGTTTCGATTGTTTTTAGTAGCAACTGTTGACCTTTAATTCCCAAATGAGGTGACCATGACCACAAATCGTCAAAATAAGGTCAGAATCTAATTCTCCTAGGCCACTAAGCCCTATGGTATTATTTGTGATTCGAGCCCTTCTGGTGTTTCCTATAATTGACCTCTGGTTGATCTCTGGTTCAGGTGACCTCTATCGTGAACCTCACATGCAATATTGCCTCAAATCGTCAAAATATGGCCAGATTCGGGTTACTCAACCCCGAAAATCGATAAAATGAGGTAGTTTGTATATCTCGACTAAAAACCAATAAAAATGACCTTTAGGATGACCTTGACCTCAAATCGTTGAAATAAAATCAGAATCAGATTCCCCGACACCGAAAACCACTAA
This sequence comes from Hanleya hanleyi, assembly GCA_036873755.1. Lineage (NCBI taxonomy): Eukaryota > Metazoa > Mollusca > Polyplacophora > Lepidopleurida > Hanleyidae > Hanleya > Hanleya hanleyi. Next base: position 31,373 of record JAVTVY010009993.1, on the reverse strand, counting down.
AAAGTTGTATTATTCATGATTCTAGTCATTTTGTTTTTTTAAATACAATTTACCTTTAACCCGGGCGGTGGCCATATTGAATTTCGCCAATATGGCGGCCCCAGGGGGCGACTTCCTTGGCGCCCGTCAAAAATCGAAAAGGTATTGTATGGGCGACATATGGGCCAAATTTGGTGCTTTTGGAAGAATCTGAACCAAACAGTCCCTTTTATGCCCTAACATCCTGGACTATATAAGAATTCCGACAAATACCGTTTGTCAAATCACAAAAGACAAGTGGACAAAATTACGAGATTCCGTTGTATTACAGTAGATTGGAGAATGTCTTCATTGCTTGCTCTATAACATTTCTACCTGTATGTTGCTTTATCAAACAAAACTATTCGCTATATGTGATACCACTAGCAGTCATCTTTCCCTTCTGATCAGTCGCTTGAGGCGGACAAACAACAAGAAAGATAAACGTTTTGATATGCGATCGCTGTGTATATATGCACAGCCTTGTGGACGACAAGCTTCAAGCTCAATAGGCTTGTCATTATCCGATTATTTGATTATGCTCTTGACTCTTGACTCTCATTAATTCATTTAGCTCATTAGTATCGTTCTACATAAGGCCGCTGATAATTAATGGTTCGATTCCCGTAACCAGCCCTCATCTATATTTTGAGGGCAAATAATTAAAATCCATGAGGGATTTACATTTTCGTGAGTAAAACTTGCTCATTTTCTTCATATTTGTATACAATTGGTTTGCAAGTTAATAATTAATAATTATCGCACTCACCATGTGTATTTTTACAAGCAAGGTTACAAGAAACAAACAATTAATTAACAGTGGCCTAAATGGCGGTCCCTGAACTTGCACCTGGCAAGCAAAATTCATCGGATCATTATAACAAAACTTATGAGACATCAGTAGAAATTTTGCCTTGATTCTCTCAATTGAGTGAGTGAGTGAATAGGGTTTAACGTCGCTTTCAATATTTATTTCGGCTATATCACGTCGGGAAGGGGAGGGGAGGGGGGTACCTACTTATAACAACGCCGATCTAATATTGCCATTTTATAGTGATTCTCTTAAGCTTCAAGTGTGAATATGTATTAACTTTGTTGGTTTCAATATAAAGTGTTTTCTTTCTGTTATAGAAATCCAAATGAACCTTCCAAGCGTTACATCGAGATAGAATGGCCTATCTACTCCCTAGATGAGGAGGACTATATTGAACTCGATGTAAATATGACACATACCTCTACCGGAAAACACCCATATAGCAGGAGAGTTGCGTTCTGGCATAGGTTTATACCGGAACAATTGAAGCGTTTTCATAACGAGACAAAATTGAATCTGTGCGACTCCAATGGAGCTTCTCTCATCGAGAGCGAATACAAACACATTTTTGTTACTCTACTTAGCTCCCTTGTTGCGCTCTTCATCGCTGGTAGAATGATCAGGCTAATAGTCGGTAATACAGCATAGTATCCTGAAATAATCACACGAGCGTTCCAATTTTCTTCATTGCAGCCTTTCCTGATCATCTAAAGATGTCATCAGCAGCATAATGTGGAATTTACACCAGGTTAATAAAGCACAATAGCAAGTGGCATTGTTTTGAGTAGATACAAAATCAAGGTATTTTTGACCCCTATGAATATGATTATCACCTATTTCAGCATGTTTATGGTATTGTTTGCTCCCGACAAGCTCGGCTCGTCCAGAACCTATAAAACTGACCCGAATCATTGTTTTATGGAAATCGGTCAGCTTCCGAAAAAAATAACACAAATTAAATACGCTCTTCTGCATCGATATATTATTCATTGAAACGAAATAGACAAACTTTACGCCTTAAAAAGTTAATCCATTGGCATGTATTCATGGTGTCTTAGTTTACGCCTATCGCTTTCTATGGTAGCAGAAGTAGGGAAAACAACTCTTGGCTCGGTTTGCCTTAAGAGTCTCAAATATAGGGTAGTCCGAATAGGGTTGAACCTAGGGATAACCCTGGTACGCTCCTGCTATCACCTAATCAATACCAGGGATCACAAACGCAACTATCATAAATAGGACTATATCTCAAGAGAGGGCTCGTTGTTTTGCAACAATAACCACAGTTTGCGAAGAAATTAGTATGACCCGAAGTTAACTGTTATTGATTATGTTTGTTATGTTAGCGATAGTCATGGATCATCATGAGAATGACACCAGTTATGCCACCCTGAAACATGAACATGTTAAATATCGGGTAGAAGGTAATGTTTGCGAATTTAATCCACACTAGTCTTCATACAATCTGATTTAAAGGGTGTGAGTCCTTGCCAAATTTAAGTGTTGTGCCTAATTTGGGCTTCTGACGTTTCAATGGCAAAAGATATCACAATAACATGAAAGAGTGTTTCACTATAGTGAACTTTTATCAATAAATGAGACCCGTCAACTTATATACTCTGAACGAAGAATCGATCAAAAATTGTCTTTTTTGAAAATGACGTCACTGCGATGTCATCGTGGCGGCCATCTGGGATTTTTTAACATTTCCTAGTAGAGCTTGAACCAAAGATATAGTGTGGTAAGTTTCAGCCCTTCAGAAATATATGGAGGGGGGGGGAGGGCAATTCCCTCTCCCCCCGCGCCGTGCCCTCCCCCCGCACCCAAAAATATATAGGGGGGTTCCCCCAGGCTGCGGTGCACCCTAAATCGCCCAGGCCAGATAGAGTTCAATATCTCCAAACCACCCACAGTACACATAGCAGCAACTCAGCGCAATGAGTTCATTTATGACCGACAATACTATTCTTGCACGTTTTAAAGAAATCTGAAAGCAAATTGTGCAGTAACCCTGGTGATATGATTAGTCTCAATACTTGCGTAGAAACAACAGTGCTTTAAAGGATCCCCCATTTATATAAAGGTATACATGCATATGGTACATTCAATACAGAGACTGAGACAAACAAGCACTGGCTAATTATATAAGCGCAAAGACTTCCGTCGAGGCAACAGGGTCCGGTGGGGAATACATCACTGAATAACATAGGGCCTGATGCCAAGCTCAATTTGGCATGTGTTGGACGTTAACTTCACCAATGGTAATTAACCTGGGATTGAGGGTTCTCCACTAGCATGTCCAGCTAGAGATGTGGAAGTGACATTCCCCGCAAATAATTTTTGTCTGATTTCACGAGCTTGAAATATTGGGGTATGGAATGGAGTGTATTGATGGAAAACCTGGAATACTGCTTGGCCCCCACCCAAATCAACAAGTTAACGGCAGAAATGAGACCCTGTGTGCCTAGTTTTACCAACTTCCTTGTGATTTGTGCTATAGGCCCTACACATCAACACTTCATATTGTGTATGTGTACAGTATAGCATCCTCATTGACAGAATCCTCTACAAAACACACCTGATTTTACCGACACTCCGTTCTGATCTGTCTCAGCATCATTTGATGAGGATTCAATGTGCTCGGAATAATTTTGTATACTGGTATTACAGGTCACCTTCACCATAATGTATCAATTACCATGGACTTGTACATGTATCACATTCATATTGAATGGTGATGGCTGATGAGAATATTTCCCATGTGCAACAAGTGGCTGGATTCCAGCGAATATAAAAGGTTCATGTAAATCATAAACAACATACAGTTAATAATACTATCAAATAATTATGTTTATTCCTTGTCGACATCAATATAATACAGACAATATTATGACTGAATTATGGTAACATATATTCAAGGGTATATATGTCTACACTAAACTGAAGGAGACCCATGATGCGTATTATATTATGTTGTAAAACTTCACTTGCTAATCTCGATTATGTTGCTTATTGTGAAAATAAATGAAGTTATGAAAATAAATTTAGTATGATTGACCATTGCCCTCAAATTAGAAATATCTTCAGCAGCTAAAGCTAAGCCAATCATAACAATATAACACCATGGTATTGTTGTAATATAAGCCATATAACTCTTTGGTTAAGAATGTAACATATACCTGTTCTTTGTGTTATTCTGTATGCAGTTCATTCAGTATGTATTTTATAGATGTACATATACCAGAAGTGGAATTGAAATTTGAATAAAATAATCAAAATATGTTAAGTTTTTACCTCTACTCAGGAAATGTAGTCTTTGTTTCTAGAAGCTAAATCATTTTAGACACATTCAAGTCCTCACCTGGTCAAAGGAAATAATTTTGTAAAAAAAAACAACAAAAAAAATAAATAAAAACAGTATAGATCCACACTGGTGCAGACCAGAAGTTTTATGATCTTTGATGATATTTGTGGAGCATGCTGCAGGACTTCAACTTCCATGAATCTGATATTATCCACACAATCCCATTCTACATAATATTTTTGCCATAGCACCGATAAACTAGATCCCTTCATTTATGTGTTCTAGATCCAGGAGCTATTGGGAGCTGCAGGTTTTGTAAAAGTTAGATCCAATTATTCTGAGAGAAGGAATGAAATCCGGCATGGCTGTTTTAAGTTAGAACTGGGCATCCTTGGAAATGTCTGACCGATTGACACATGTATCACTCTGCCGGTGGTCATTACATGTGTAATGTTTATTTCCCGAGGAATCAGCTGATATCCAATGGGTGGGGGGAGGGGGTTTTGTGGCCAATCACTGGCTCTGATTTTCACGACCTCTGTCATTCCACACCTTTCTAACACAGCTGAACCAATCAATAGTCTGTTTTGGTTTTTCCATTTCATCCATTGTGTAACAGTCCTGTTGCATCTGATACCAGAAGTGCTGAATCCATGACCTGCAGGTTGGAATCAATTGTATCCATATTTAATATCAAAACTCACTTCATTGAAAATGTTGATGGCCTTCATTATAGTTCATTCTTTCGTCATACACAACAAGATGAAATCCATTATACCAGTGCGCACCTTTCATACGTGTACTTAATAGAACTGGGACCTGACCATGTTACAAGAATTTGCAAAAGTATGAAATGAAAACTGAGTACTTAATCCAATCTATGAGTGATCAATAATATGAATTCTGAAGAACGATGCTGGATCTTGACCAGTACTGGTTGGATTGGAGTTCATGTTAGTGGCATGAGCATAATGAGAATCCAGTATATCATAATCTAGAACAGGATTGCTTATATCAGTAACTTCACTATGGAGCAATATTTTGACAAACGAAAATTAGATCACAAAAAGAATACGTATACTGTGTTTGAGGAATATTTCTGTCTCCCTAATGGAAGGCAAAATTTGAATGAATTGTCTGTGTTGTCAGTGTGTCTGATGTCTCCCTTGCAAAGACAAGAAATTTTTCTATGTAATTTATCATTTATTGATATATTTACTGATTTTCTTTTTGTCTAATTGTCTTCTGTTCAAGTCATTTGGCATCGGTAAAACCTGAAATGTATATCATGATCTCCTTCTTTCATCTACTGATAGTGTCTGTTTGGTTTCAGATCACGGGGGCTGAATAAAGCATGTGAAATGTGATCGTATGGCAAATAAATGCCCTATGGTATGTCCAGGGCTTAAAACTGAAAAAAAAATGAAAAACAATGGGAACGGTTCCATCCATGCTATCAGTCAAAGATCTCAATAATGTAGGCCTACATGTGGAATGTAGACACTCCCTTGTTTCAGCTACAATTCAGAATAAGTTTTCAGAATATCAGGTTTTAACAAGTAAATTATTTTTCATCAACAAGTGTCACACTCACAGCACACAATGTGGATGTCACTAAACTGTTAGGATAAATGCAAAGAAAAGGTTTACAATGTTGTCAAACAAAAAGTATATGCATATTATTTATGAGCTTTATTAAATAAGTTTACAGACTCACGCAGCTAGATCAATTTGGTGCTTCTGCAAAATCAAACCATTATTCAGCTGCCAAATGCCACAATAAATAGCCTCCCCCCCTGGGAATATAATTTATCAGCAAAATTTAGAATAACTGTTTTTAAACAACCAGGCTGGTGGATATCATCAACTGAAAGAAAAAAAGAATCAGAAAAATCAGGGCATCGTCAATTGTGCTGTTATCTTCCAGTCAGTGCGTGCATGACCTCCCGTGCATTTGATATGCAACAACAACACCTTGGACTAAGTTATCAGACGACAAATACTTTACGATATATAGAAATGACTGACGGGTGGTGTACTAGGAATCATTGTGTTGCAATGACATAAAATGGATGCAATAAACTTAACAGAAAAACGGCAAAAAATCGCATTGTTCATCTCTACAATCTGGAGTGCCGCCATGTTGAATCTCCCGATGGAAGCGGCCAATATTACGTGTAACTCGTGAAGCATGATGGGAGTTGGAACCCGACCACAGAAGCAAGGTCCATTGAAATGCATTGCAATGAGGGTTCCCCATTATCTCAATATTGTCCAACAACTTGGCTTCAAAATTTCGTCGGGAACCATGACAATCCCTATTGGAAATCCTATGAGTCGTGGGTTCTCCATATGACAATTATTTGGCGGGAGATTTCACGTTGCTCTCCTAGACTGATCGACGGAGGTAAAAATGTCTGCAGACACAAATATGCCCCAACATTCACAAGCATCAATATCTGAGAATCCCCAAAACACAAATCAGTGGGCTTCGCTGAAATCACACGGACAACGTGACTTTTCTAAATCAAAATTTCCAGTGAATTTCAACTCAAGATCCATTCCCGACAAGCTATATTCAGTTTTTGCGATGATGTGACCGTGACTTATAATCTACTGACCTCAACATGAATCTTCGGAATTAAACAGGCAACACAGCTGTGAAGTTTGTAGAAGTTTGGTTAATAATAATTATTTGGACATCTTGGAGGGCAATGACTTTGACCTCAAAATAATGTAGCGAGCTGGTACCGGTACACAGTCGTTCGTCCCAACATTCTTTTGTTGTTGCTGCCGAGTTCTAGTTTCAGTTGCTGCATTTTGCCTTACAAAACGGTGAAGAAATATCAGTTATATAATTATTCAATTTCGTATGTGGGTCCGACGATGATTTAAATATTTAGGACATGGTTGCAGAGAAGAATCAGTTCTTTTGGAAGCAGTTTTATCGACAGAAATTTTCGCCTTCCGTGAGAGCAGAAATGTTGTTTTTGACGAGCCTCGTTTCATCCATTTAGTGTGCCGTTTTCATCTATTGTGTGTGCGGAGTCTAATATTCATGACTTAAAACTATATAAACTGGGCGCGGAACGGATTCAAATGTCTTTCAATTTTATTGGCGGCCAAAACAGGGGTGTCTCTGTATTGTTCCGCAAACCTAGTACTTTGAAAGCACCTTGAATCACCTAGAGAAACAGGAGAAATTATGGCTCAAGCCCATATTGAATCATCTAGTTTTTTTTGGTGAGTAGCACGGGCTGCAGTTTGTAACTTCAGAGTGAAGATACCGTCACCCTGGGGTATGGAAGGCAAACACCGCCAAAAATACAACAGTGAAAGAAATAAGCTTGAGTCAAACGATTAACGTTGATTTGACAAACGAACAACGTACAGGCAAACAATTAACGTTCGTTTGCCAAACAATTAACGTTCATTTGACAGACGATTAACGTTCGCTTACCAAACGAACAACGCACAGTCAAACGAACATCAGACAGTCAAACGATTAACGTACAGTCAAACAAACATCAGACAGTCAAACGATTAACGTACAGTCAAACGAACATCAGACAGTCAAACGATTAACGAACAGACGGCGCCACCATCGGCATAAAAGTGTATGTGGAAAAAGCGCGCCAAATATAGAAAAATGGCGAACCAGCACATCAGCGACGCGGTTCGTCTCCTGAACCAAGCAGCTGCGATGCTTGGCCAGGCAGTTTATCTAACAACTTCTTGAAATAAACAAACATTCTGACATTCATACATGTGTTATTCAGACTGTTGTGCTATAGATTCAGTTAAAAACGTTTCTGTCAAATTTCAGTTTTGACGAAAAATACCTTAAATGATGTTCACAAAGGCTTTCATAATCACCTGTTTGAAATAATTTCCAGCTATCCAGTTCTGCAAATAATTTATTGATCAAATCATATCTTACCATATTTTCCTACGAAGTAGACTATCATTTGCAAATTGTCCGGTAATGAGTGAGTGAGTGAGTGAGTGAGTCCATCCGAATCCTTTCGTCGGCAAAATAAGGAGAACCGTTGACATTAGAACCTTGATTTTTGGCATGAAGGTGCATTAGGGGACTGTTACAAGCAAGTTCTCAGCTGACCTACTCTTGATGAAAAATACTGGTGATTTTTGATTAAAATCACTGGTGATTCTGACTTGGGCAGTGCCCATCTTAATATAGGCAGGATTTCAACTTGGGGGTTGGGTATTTCCAAGAGTTCAGTTCCCGTCGGAGTCCTGATGCCTACCCTACTTCGTAGGTCCTGTGACGTTAGTCACACTGCTATGACATATCTAGTTAATGAGAAATAAATTTCTATCTACCTGGATATTTTGAGAGAAAAAAAAAATCCTGATCCTAAATTGTTTTGTCACAAGTCTTAAAGATGCTGCGAATTGACAATGTTCACAACATGTTCTGAAAATTGCGATTCAGATGTCAATTGCACACTAATAGCATCAAAACAGCAGGACTTGAATACGTGTGTACATGCAGTTTCATCCGCGATTATTTTTTTTAATTCGATATATTTATGTTTAAAAAAAAAATGAGTAACAACATTTTTTCAAAGCATGACAGGCTAAATAATGTCCCTTGGTCGTAAAATTATGGTTATAATAAGGATATTCGAATTTGAATTTTTGATTGGAAAAAATTGTTGATTATCGGCCGGGTGAGGGGGGGGGGAGAGGGACAATTATGGTCCCCCTACCAAACTTTCTATCCTATTTCTGGAACGCCAAATACTTGACAGCTGACACTCCGTGACTTTGTATGTTGGGGTCATTTTGATCCTATTGCATGCCCCTCCGAACAGACTATCATAGGTAAATTCAAAATGGCGACCATGTGGGGTATACCAGGAAAGTGATGTTTTCGTCATTTTTGTTCCAAATTTCTGCTTTTCTATGAGGAAAAGTGGGCAAAAACTATCTTATTTCACATCAGACTATTACTTACCTATTTATCATGCAGTTTTGCCGAGAAATGGCAAAGATAAAATCAATCGAAAAATCTGACCGAAAAGTCGACCAAAAAATGTCTTTTTTGAAAATGACGTCACTGTGACGTCATGACATCGGCCATTTTGGATAGTTTTACATTTCTGATAGAGCTTGACTCAAGGGTATAGTGTGGGACGTTTCAGTCCCTAGCTCAAGGGTAACAAAAATATTTAAGGGAGTTAGAGGCAGACCCCCCGCCCCCTCTTCCCCACACAAGGCCTGGACAGGTCCCCAAATCCCCAGGTGAGATAGGGTTAATAGGCCATTTGCCAGCTCTACGATCGTTACGTCAGCGCTCAAAGTGAACAGACGTGCTTTTGTGTTCTGCCAAATCAGCCAAGCTTTCCAAGCCTTTGTGTTCCACTGCGGTCTTTGTTCCCCGGACATTACAGGATTACCTAAACCACAACAACAGTGGGAATAACCAGCCAGCCAAAGCTAAGTTTTGAATTCGTTTTTTGCACCTATACTAATATTTCATATCACCAAATTCCCCCCTTACCAAATAACAACTAGTCCTGATCTAAAAAAAACAACAAAAAAACCAAACAATGGAAGCCTCTCAATCCTCTCAATCCACCGTAAAAACGCCTAAAAGGAAACTCTCGGGAATCAACACTGATCAAACCCCACCTCTCAAAAAACACGCACCCTGTCCCAAATCCCCAAGGAGTCTTGCAAATTTTATCGCTATCATTCATAGCTTAACTCAACTGAGAGCATGTAAATTCCCGAAGGCCAAGGTAGCAAACGATCTAAAAAAATGTGCTGGTGACGTACACCAAGTCTTCGAACTCCCGGGTGGTGATCTGAAAGTCCACTGCAAATCACAAACTCAGTACGAGAAATTACTACGTTTAGACCTGCTAGCAGATAAACCTGTCTCGGTAAAACAATTCATACAGCGTAGAGAGCAATGCAAAGGAGTAATTTATGGAATTGACCTCAGTATCAAACTAGAAGACATTCTCCCCACTCTCTCAAAACAAAACGTCGTATATGCCAAAAGAATGCAAAAGAACAAACAGGAAACGACAAGCATTATGCTAGTATTCAAAGGATCAAAATTACCGGAAACTGTCCGGCTATGGCTTCGTAACATTATAGTTAAACCTTTTTTTGACACACCAAAACGATGCCATAACTGTCAGAAATATGGTGGTCATATAGCTAGATTTTGTAAATCCCAAGTTGTATGTGCGAAATGCTCTGGAAATCATAAATACGAAGAATGTACAGAAAGAAAAGTAACATGTGTAAACTGCAAAGGCAACCATTCAGCGGCCTACAAGGGTTGTATAGCTTTCAAAGAGGCAAAAAGAGTTGAATTCACTAAGGCAGACAAAGGAATTTCTTACGCAGAAGCTGTAAAAGAAACCAGAATGAATAGAAAAATCAGAGAAACTAAAGTGAATCAAAAACTCAGAGAAACAATAGACCTGCGAAAACCTGTGAGCGAAGTAGCAAATAACAATAAGGCACCAGTGACAGAACAATCAATGGAGTCAGAAACCGCGGACCAGCCCGAAACAATTAGTATGAGTAAAATCGAATTCCTAGGCTTTATTAACATTGTTATTAACTCAGTCCACAATGCCAACCCCAAGACGAATAAAGCTGACATAATAGTCCGCATTGCTCAAGACTTCTTGAATTGGGAATTTAACCCCAAAGAAATAATAGCATGGGGATTCAATCCGAAATACAAAAGAAAAACTTCAACTCCCAAGAAAAACAATAACGCCCTCAACACCTCTATATGAGAACACCTGGGACAATAGATTAGACCCACCGCGTAATACACAACCCAATTTTCAATAAACTCACCATACTACAATGGAATGCAAATAGCATTGCAAAACACGGAGACAATCTCAAAATCTTAGTAAATGAAATAAGCCCTGACATCATATGTATACAAGAAACATTTCTTAAGCCAGGAAAAAATAAATTTGCAATAAAAGGATATACGCCATATAGACAAGACAGACTAAACGGCCCAAAGGGAGGCAACCTCACACTAGTTAAGGAAGAACTCATACAGCTAGAATTAGACAAGAGCCCAGTAAATGAAGACCTCGAATGGCAAGCTATACGGGTGTTCCAAAATAATAAACCTATAAATATAGTGAACCTGTACTCCCCTGGCACTCTAAAAACAATATCACAAAAAGAACTTAACAAAATCACCCAAAAATATGACTCGCCAATTATAATCTGCGGCGATTATAATAGCCATAATCCAATCTGGGACGAAACCTGCACCACGTCAGATGTTAGGGGTAAATCAGTAGAAAAATGGTTAGATGATAATAACCTCGTATTTCTGAACTCGGGAGAAGGGACTAGAATAGATATGCGAACCGGTAAACTCACTGCAATTGACCTAACAATAGTCTCTCCCGAACTAGCAGTTAAATCAGAATGGGCAGTCCTACCAGATACACTAGACAGCGACCACTTTCCAATCCTGACTAAATTTAGCATGAAACCAGATTTTGAACAGACAGACCCTCTCCCACGCTTCCAATACTCCAAGGCAGACTGGAAAAGCTTCCAAAACGATTGCCAAAGTCTAATACATGACGATATAGTTAGTAATGATATAGAGACTTTCAATGAAAATATAACCAGCAAACTTCTAAACATAGCACAAAAACATATTCCAGTTACGAATAAGCGACCCAACAAAAATCCAGTGCCTTGGTGGGACCGAGAGTGTGGAAAGAACATCGCTGCAAAGAAAAAAGCACTCAGAAAATTCCAAAAAAGCCGGCTCCAGAGTGATCATGAAATATATAAGGAACTGAAAAGAATAGCAGAAAAAAGCGTCAAAGAAGCCAAATCAAGATGCTGGGAAGATTTCTGCAACACTATAGATACGAAAACTAACTCAAAGAAAGTATGGAATAAAATAAAAAGCATTCAAGGGAAAGCAACTAACACAATACCCGTACTAAACAAAACAAAGAGAACTAATCTCGAAAAGGCAGAATATCTTGCTGAATCATTCGCATCAAACAGTAGCGATAGCAACCTGAACCCAGAATTCAGAAAAATCAAACAAGAAACGATCCTGGAAAATGACACAAATGATTATATAGAAAACTACCTTAACGGAGACTTTAATATCAATGAATACAGAAAAGCTTTACACTCTAAAAAAGAAAGTTCACCCGGCGAAGACAAACTAGGGTATACAATCCTAAAGCACCTACCAAACACCACTCAGAAACTAATCCTAAAACTAATTAATGTGAGCTGGAAGACCAAACAACTCCCGAACAAATGGAAATCATCTATTGTTATCCCAATACCAAAACCTGGTAAAGACCCATCAGATAGTAAGTCATATAGGCCGATCTCACTTACGTCAAATTTATGCAAAATTATGGAAACCATGGTCAAAAACAGACTTGAATATCACCTGGAAAGCAACAACTTGTTAAACAAAACACAAAGCGGTTTTCGGAAAAAAAGAAGTACTTTAGACCACATAGCCAGACTCCAACACTCAATCAAAAAGGGTAATGCCAAACACCTATATACATTAGGCATTTTCTTGGATATAGAAAAGGCGTTTGACCTTGTATGGCAGGACGGGATTATCTCCCAATTAAACAACCTAGGAATTAAGGGCAGGATACAACACTGGATAAAAAATTTTCTTCATGACCGAAACTTCAAAGTTCGTATTGGTAACACCATGTTCATGGACCACCAGCTAGATAACGGCACCCCACAGGGCAGCGTCATAAGCCCCACCCTTTTTAACATCCTGATTAATGGCCTGGCCAACGAAATTGACACAAAACATCCTGAAATTGAACAATCACTTTTTGCTGATGATGCTGCCATGTGGAAATCTGCCGGCTCGATAAAAAAATTAACAAGTATAATGCAAAAGGTACTAAATACAGTCAGCGACTGGGCCGATAAATGGGGATTCAAATTTTCAGCTGACAAAACTACAGGTGTGCTATTCTCAAATAAACAAAACACAGACATCACGCTATCACTAGGAGGCCAGAAAATCGAGTTTAAGAATAGTGTCAAATACCTAGGTATGATCTTCGACCGAAAACTCACTTGGAAAGACCACATCGACCAATTAATTATTCGGTGTAACAAGGACCTGAACCTTATGAGGTGCGTATCGGGTACCAACTGGGGGGCCAATAAACATAGCTTAATCAAATTATATCAAACACTCATCAGATCCAAAATAGACTATGGTTCAATCGCGTATCAATCAGCATGCAAGACCCATTTGAAAAGAATAGACAGCATTCAGTATTCGGCCCTAAAAATAGCCACCGGGGCGTTCAAAGGAACTGCATTATGTAGTCTACAAATAGAAACTAATGAAAAACCCTTACATTTAAGACGAGAAGAGCTGTCAATGAAATATGCAGGGAAAACAATAGCCAAGGGCGAAAACCACCCATGCCACAAAATTTTTGGCCCAAAAACCGAATACGAATTCCTAAAAAGGAAATGGGAAAAAGACTCCGCACCATTCGGTTACACGATAGAACGACTATTCCAAGAACACGACATCCCTATCTCTTGTATCTCTGACACTGACAAGGTCAATAGACCACCATGGCAACTAATCACACCACGCGTGGACACGAATATACATAGCTACATCACCAAACAGGACAACCCAGAGCATATAAGAGTCACTGCCCTCGAATATATTGACACACATTGGAAAAATCGCTTGAAAATATATACAGACGGCTCCAAAAACACAAGTCACAATACAGGTTCTGCATTCGTTATACCAGAACTTGACATTCACGAAGGTTTCAAACTACCAGACAATATGTCTGTATACACCACTGAATTAGTCGCCATAATCAAGGCTCTCGAATGGGTTCTTCAGAACCGACCTGTTTCCACCGTTATTCTTAGCGATTCCTTAAGCGGACTGGTATCTATAAAGAACTCCAAATCCGACAGCAGACCTGACCTCATACACGAAATAGAAATTTTATGCACACAAATACGAGACAATGACATTGACGCCATTTTAGCTTGGATTCCCGCCCACGTGGACGTTAGGGGAAATGAAGCCGCCGATAGGACAGCCAAAGACAGCCTCGCCAAAACTGCACCTGACGTGCATATAGGACTAGGAACCAAAGAACTGAATTCTATCATTAAAACCAGAATAGATAGTAAATGGGAGAAGGAATGGAACGAAGAAAACCGAGGTAGATGGCTACATAGTATTCTAGATAAGGGGAAAAGAAGGAGTTTTGGATTCCAGCTAAACAGTAAACGTGACGACCGCATCATCACAAGATTAAGACTAGGCAAAACAGGACTAAGATCTCACTTATCTAAGCTAATAAAAAACACATCACCACTATGCACTTCATGCAACAACGAAGAAGAAACGATAGAACATTTTATACTCAAATGCCCAAAACATGACCTCTATCGCCGAACACTGGAAAACGAACTCAAAAACTTAAATGTCCCTCTGTCGTTGGCTTCTATATTAAATCCTAAACCACCTCTTATAAACAAAGTATACTCCACCTTACTAGCTTACATCAAATCTACTGACTATCACTCTACCATTTAATACCATATGGTTACACCAAGACACCAATAAACCTAGGACCAAATTTGAATAAATGTAGCACGCTTAGAGTCAAAACTATTTTACAGGGGCGGAAATAAGGGTCAGTGATCAGAAATGACTGATCAAATTTGGACACTAACCAATCAAAATGCCATAGCAATAACATAGACAAATTTACTGATCAAATCAAAAGCTCCTAATAACGAGCTCCGACCAAATTGTGTTCCCTTATTTCCAACCCTCGTTAACGAATGTTAACCGTCCGGTTTTCATGCAGGGGCAGAAGACTGGAGGTTATATCAAACATTCACAATCGGCTTTAACTATAATAATATTTTTATTTATAATATTTAGTACCTAATTATTTATTGCTATTGATCATGTGTGACTTAGATCACGATAGTGCCAGTCGATGGCAAAAAATAACACCAGAAAACAAGAAACTACAAACTCTTCTATTCTTTGTAATACAGGCACAGCACACTGAAGACCACAGACGAGTAAGACCAGCCATGAAACAGAACACCGATGACGACAAATATTATGAAACAGCACCAAATGGAGATGAACATGATGAAGATCATCATCGTCGGACAACAAGAACGTCCAGAATACTCGACCCTGTACCACGCTAGACAGGCTACTCCACCGAACAGAGCAACCAGAATACCAAATCCTAAACCACACAGACACGCTACCCCATATATGACACCGAAATGACGCCTCAACACATATCATCCTTTGACTTTCACACAATATAGGACGTAGACCTGCCGTCCTGTGCCCCAATACACACTCCAAGCAATTGTTACAGGCACAGATTTCTGGAAGAACCCACCCTGTTCCCAAGGGCGTCGTTAGGGAAGTCGATTCGAAAAATCCTGAAGACGCCCATGGTTCTCCCAGTTTTTTCTGGACGGCTTTGTGCGTACAAAGGGGTACCAAGACAAAGGAATCATCCACGCGATTAGACCTACAGTGAACTCATATTTACTAGTATAGCCTAAACCCCAAAAACCCGAAAGAGACTTACGAACTTGTACATAGCGACTCTTATTTACTTCTATTTATATCTCCTGCTAATCTATCATTGTTATTTATTATTTATTCATTTATTTATTTATTTATTTATTCATTTATTTATTTATATATTTAGCGCTGGAAAAGATATTAAAAGAAAACAAAGAAATGTACCGCGAAATCCAAATAAAACATTGAGTTGATGGGCCGCGAAATCCGAATGGGAAGCGGCCCTTAAACTACAATTTCAATCAATCAGTTACAGAGCGATCTGGGTATATTCGTTGTGTAGCAGAGATGCACAAAATGCACATGCAACTGTTTCGAACCCTTTTCCAAATTTCGAACTAAATACAATAGATCCAAATTTAATTTCTTTCTCACCAAACGCTGGACTAGGTGATAAATATTTAAAGGATTTTTATCAATATTTTTTTTTCTCTGGAATATGTGTCCGCAGCTCTATTTAGCTCCCAGTCAGATATGCATATTTGTGGAATGAAAGCGAGGCCGCCAATCTGTGACGTCACAGACGCGATAGCTCGCTAATGACAGGTAGCAATTTAGTATGGATAACATACTGGGAGAGATTTCTTTTAGTGACATTTAGAAGTTGGGAAGTAGACAAATAAGCAAAATTGCTTATGGATAAAAACTTCTAGTTTATTCAGGACGACGTTTTGATACAGGTATCGTTCTCAAGTCAATGATATCAATAAATAAATAAGCAGTATATATTCATCCCCAGCGCGTATGACCTACTGATCCAGGAACCCCACCATGCCTTGAAGCCCACCTTGTTAATTAATCCAGCCATCTCCACAAGCCTAATCCTGTCCTATTAAATATTTCTCACCTAGTATAATACTATTGTTATCATACTGTTGACATTTACTCAAGAAACTGTATACTGCTTATTTATTTATTGATGTCATTGACTTGAGAACAAAATCATGGGTCAAAATATTTAGGAGAGGGTATTTGAAATCAGGCGAGTGGTTGCAATATAATACAATATAAAATAGACCGTTTACGTGAGCTAAATATCACTCTCGTGACATGAATTTACTAGACTGTTTGTGTGCAGATGAGCTATCTGATAATGTCACCAACCCGTTGTGCGAGAAATTGCTCCCCCCCCCCATGTATCTGCGAAAAGTCGGGAGCAGGACAGCTAGAAAGTCGCAATTTGTTCTTTCCTATCATTACGCTAGCTGGACGGCATATTCCTACTGGAAATAATTTATTGAACACAGATTTGCCAGAAGTAAAAAAAAATGAACTAAATCTTTTTGGTAAATGATATCTAACGTCGTGCTTCAAACTGACCTGAACGAAAGAGAAAACTCCAAAATTGGCGAACGTCTCAGTGTTGACATTTCACCAGATAGGCCTGAACTAACAAATTATTTCGATCATTGTCTAAATATTTATTCATTCTATGCGTAGGAGGCCTATATATAACGTCCTGCATAGATAATAAATAACATACCAGTATGTGTTTACAAGTCGACCTTGTTCCCTGTGTGACGGTTCGTCTGCTTCAGGTTGTCCCTCTGTTCCACCTCATTTCGGTCGTTTGGTACCGGTTCAAACTGATACGGTAGAACGTCAAGATGTCCATTTATGTCCTCTGTATATAGATCATCATTACTGGCATATTCCTCCATGGTTTCGAATCGTTTTCGATTAATTATACAGCGATATACGCGATGGAGTAATCGCAAATCCACAGCTTAATATATAGCTCAGACACCTGTCCACAGGAGGCGGTCGCTTGTCTTACGTCACGAGGTCACGTGACGCCTAAGCTCATTAACGGGTTTAACTGGCGGAAATTGAGCTACAGATCTTTAATTAAAAAGGCTTAAATACGCCCACAGGGGACAAGAAAATTTTATTTAAAAAATTTCTTAGCTAAGTGCTAACTCTTCTGACACATATTCCAGAGAAAAAAAAATATTATTAAAAATCCTTTAAATAAAGAAACAGCAATTTAACTAGAAGAGAATTGTTCTGTTCATATATTGTATATTTCCTATTTAGAAAATTCAGGCTATCCCAACAATGAACTCAACAGAGATATAACCAACTATTAAAATCATTTATTCACACATTGCCACTTCCAAGTATCGGTACATGGAACTCGTAAACAATTCTAACTGAAGCATTTTAAACGGTAAATTTCAAACATTTTCAACATATATATATTTGAATTTGGGGCTTTTTGTCAGCTGGGGCTCAATGATGAGTATTAACAATATACAGTCATTTAACTAGAAAGAATTGTGCTGTTGATATCTTTTTGAGTCAAATGAGCTCTATGCGACTTTAGGTTCTGAAACAACTATATGTTATTCCAATTCGGTACTCGATGGATATTGATTCTATGGTACATCATATTCATTGAAAACACACGAAAAACGGGGAAAAGATGGTATAAATGTGACGTTATTGTTGGAGCTATAAGAACAGTTTTTTACCTGTGGCCGTTCACTCCATATTATTGGAGTATTGCCATAATTTTCTATCTCAAAATTGTCATAACTGGTTGACTGTTGCAATGCGCACACGTGTGCAGAGTCCACTGAGCGCGCTGTCGTCAGTTCTGCAAAAGGACGAATAGCTCAAATGATGAAATCGCTCTATTCAGCCTTTTTTTTTGTTGCTGATTAATAACCACTTCGTTTTTTTCGTTTTTTGTTTTTTGTTTTTTATCGAAGTGATACTTAATAAACGATAAAAATAAGAGGCAGTGCACACCGTAAGGGTCGAATAGCGCGATCGGGTCTATTTGGATAATTAAATGGTACGCGTATCTCAATTTTCTTGTAGTGCCTATCTAAATAGCCCGGTATTTATGGTACAATAGGCCGATCGCGCTATTCGATTTATTAGTTTTTAATTAATTGGTTTGGGACTTTTGTCCGCTAGGGCTTTAGTCTCTGTGGCTTTTGTACGTGGCGCTTTTGTCTCTGAGGCTTTTGTCCACTGCAGATTTTGTCCTAGATTCAGATATCATGATCGTGGTTCGATTTCTATTAAAGTCTGTGGCCGTTAGAAATAGAGGTCCGCAGTCTGTACACGATGTGGCCATTGGAATTCACATTTTTATATAGCCTCAAACCGTCCTGGTGATGGACGTTCTGCTCGTGGACGATCTGCTCGTCGATGGGGACCTGTGGATCCCCACTCTCTTAGTCGAGACGACCATCCAAATTACCTCCCCTCACTGTGACGGTGGCGCCCTCTGTTGAATGATGTTCATTTCACTGTACGTTAATCGTTTGACTGTCTGGTGTTCGTTTGACTGTACGTTAATCGTTTGACTGTCTGATGTTTGTTTGACTGTACGTTAATCGTTTGACTCTCTGATGTTCGTTTGACTGTACGTTAATCTTCTGTCAAATGAACGTTAATTGTTTGGTAAACGAACGTTAATTGTTTGCCTGTACGTTTGTCAAGTGAACGTTAATCGTTTGACTCAAGCTTATTTGTTTCACTGTTGTATTTTTGGCGGTGTTTGCCTTCCATACTGGGGCCCTGATAATTTCCCTAGGTATCAACCTCTAGATCCTTACTATGTTACTCTCAGACACGGTCCAACAGATGAAATGTTATGTGACTAAATAAATCACTAGGTTCCCCCGATTTCTGAACCTTCCAGCACCAACCTTGGGTGAGGTTCATAAAGATTGCGAAATTGCATTTATGTGGATGCGAATTTAGGATGGTTCCACAAAGTTGCGGTTGAAACTTCCACTGGCTAATATCGTAGCAGAGAATGTACCGACATAGACTGTACCAGATTAATTATTTCCTTATGTGCCCTCCTGCTAATATGAAGGGTTCTGTACCGCTTTGATGTGAATTGACTCATGTTCTTGTGCGAACGAGAATTTGGAATGCACACACGCACAGAGGCATTAAGATGCTATATGTATATCCTCCAGGTGGGAGATAATTCAAGGCTTCTTGGGAATTATGTGAGCAAACTATCTGTGAAGCTTGGTGAAATTTGGGGGATTACAACACATATAAGGGAAGTGGGAAGAGGTGCCGACATACTGACAGAGCCACATGACTTCACAGTATAGTCTTCCGGTTAAACTATTGACTATATACCTCGAGAGTGAATCGGACCACTTTGGCTGCCCCAGTAATTGTGATTGAAGTGCCTTGGAAATTAGTAGAGAAGCGTCTGAAGTCTCAAAATTTCCAAGAAGTACCGCCGCGGCCCCTCTTTCTTTATTCATGGGTCTAAATTGAACGTAACTAGTTTTAAATTGCAGTTTCATGCCAAGTGCCAACTTCTTCCCAGAGTTTGTTCTATGTGATTTAGTGTTAACTCCAGCACAGTCTTCATGAAATATCAGTTTCATATGATATCCGCCTCTCGTTTTCGATAAAAAACGTCAGTTGGCGCCGTTTGTTACCCACAAATTTAAACAATTCAGCTTTGCATTGATGTAACAACTTGCGCCTCGATGTAGTGACCTATGCAGAAGTGTTAGAAGTTTTCTTTGACTTAAAAGATGGTTTCATCTGAACACCAATATTTGAGTCAGATTTTTTTTCCTTTTTGCTAGAGATAGAAAGGCGGAAATTATGCGGAAATAACCGGTCTAACCCACGTAGAATTTTCAGTTGTGTCCCATGTTTTATAAACCTTGGATTTCACAAATGTTTACAGTACCTCGAAGAAGAGTATAAAGACTTAATTTTGGATCACCGATTGAACTCAAAGTAAATCAAAGTAAAATAGGCTATATGTTGTAGAAAATCAGACTGCACTAGTCTTTCAAAAACACAGATTGACCCTCCCTCCCAAACTATGATAGACGGCAGTTATTTCTGAAGTAAAGCATACAAATAAACGAATTACTGACCTACACAGACGTGACGTGATTTACATATCCACGTGGAAGTTCACGCGTGACATGATCAGAAAACCCGGAACGGCATGAATTTGGAAACGTTTCGATTTGAGTCATTACGGAAGTTTCAATGAGATAGAGCTCTGATATTTTTCAGAGGGGAATGTCTGAGAAACTCTTCATTCCTTAAAAATAATGGAGCCGTGGCCTCGAAGGGGCCGGTGTCCATTGTTTTAAAAGAATGGAGAGTTAGGCGTTGTACACACAAACAAGTTTTCCTTGACAAGTGAGACTAAATTTATGGAAGTCTGTAGTGGTCATCATCTTTCTCACAAGCTTGTATTACAGAGGGTGACGATAACAGAGCAGGATATAGCGAATGGCCGTAACAATCTTCTACAAATTTGGGCTCACTTGTCAAGAGAACCTGGGTCGTGTGTAAACAGACCTTACGAGGACATTCTGCTACTTAAAACACACCCACTGACAAAGGTCACGGTATCAATGTCGACATTTTTTAAACTGTCGTCACAGAAAATGTGCTGCAAGGCCTGAAGTCCAATATGTAACCCGATCTACCAAATTAAAGGTGGCACTTCCAGCTGTGTCATCTTCGCATACCCAAGTCGAACACTACACGTGTTGCCTTGGCTGAACACAACACCGGTTTGGTGACGTCATAGGTCTAATAATATTCTGCAGACCAGTGAAGGAGAAGTGCAACTTGTTGACCTCTTTAAAATTCAAATTTGATTGGCTATTTGAAGGAACTGAACATTTCCCATTTTAAAAGCAACACAACTACCGCTGGCCTTATTTGGAAATCACACAGACATCAGCGAACATCCTCGCTGCATGGTGTTGGCAAGCTTATATCTTGATTGGCTGTATGGCATCACATGCATTTTTACGGTTTGAACAATTTGCCTCATTCAGTAGGTCAAGGTAAATGACCGAACGTTATAGTACACATGAAATGAAAAGATGGACTGTGCTAGTCCAGAGATCTCGTGTTGGCAATTAAATTAATGTCGTGTTACACGAGGGAAGTGACAGGGTAATTTAACTGTATTATGATCTCAACCTGTCATTTAGTTGTCATGGATGTACATTGCATCACAGGATAGAAGTGGTAGAAAACGTCATCAGGTTTCAGCCTTTTTGTAGAACATCACCGAAGACACGTTTTAACTCATGGACTCTTTGTTAATATTTTGAAATAATCATGTTCCAGCAAGCTGAAAATGCATCTCAGGTCGTGGCATATTACCTGTTGATATTTTAATAAACAGATGATTATAAACATTTGCAAACATTTTCAATTCAGATAAAATAATGACTTTCAACATATGAAATTCTGGATAAAATAAATAACTTTTACATGGATTGGTGTCTATACTAATGAGATACAAATCTTCATCAAAACTGTATATTTTAAATACAGTGATAAACAGGGCATTACTGAATTGGAAGTTTGGGGATATTCTTCCCGTGAAGGCGTGCGAAAACGTATCCTTGGTTCCGGGAATTTAGAGACAATTTCCGTTTCAACTCACAACTGGTAATACGCAAATCACTCTTCCCATCACTAATGTGGCCTGTGTATCTGCCATGTATATAAACGTTTTACAGGCATATTTACATAGAAGAACTCAAGTCATAGTAATCGCTCCTATTAAACAACTTCCCTCACAGCTTAGTAACTTTACGTCATTATATGTGTTATCACAACATTAGCACATGTACTGGATATTCTAATGTACGTGTTTCTCTTGAAGCAGGTATACAAGCTCTAGCTGGCTCAACTCTCCATTCCATAAAAATAATGGAGCGCAGGGACAACAGAGTGACGTCACTAGTGTGTTTTAATATTATGGAAGTTATGCCTACAGCTATGGTTGGCTAGCATGAAGGTAACTCCGAATATTCGACTCATGGTGATACAATTCTATATTTCGGCAACGTGTTTATGCCATAATCAGAAAATACACCTAGTTATGTATTTCCTGATGATGGCATAAAAACGTTGCCTAATTAAAAAATTATATCACAATGACTTCACTATTCGGAGTTACCTTCATTCTATATTTTATGTTAAACTGATCTGTGAATCGTCTGGAATATGGAAGAGTTATCCACAGAGATTACGTTGTGAATTGCAAAAATAAAAAAAAGAGACTTTCGAACGATACCGATATCGGTGGCTTGGCCTCTATCCATTAAAACAAGTCCCAGTCACGATCAGTATTTGTGTTGATTAGGGAAATATAACAGTTCGTCATATTTATTTATCAAACCGTATAGCGCTGTCGTGCACTGTATACATGTAGTTTCAAGCTGTTTTTAATGTAATTTTCCAAGTAGTTGAACTGACATTGTATATATGTTTGAAAGCAAAACCGCATTGTAAACAGAATGACGAGACAACCAGAAACCCTCGGCGTTTCCCAAGCAGTTTGAGAAATATGCTGGGAATGTGCAACATATTATGACTATATTTAGCAAAGTTGTCCTTTTCAGACCATATTATTAATTCTGCAGATAAAACTGCTATACATGTATAAAGGATACATTCCAACATATATCACAAAATCATAGATTATTACATCCGTAAAGGGGCATAACCCTGTAAAATAAGGACTGAGGCGATTTTTTTTGCAGGCCTCTAGAATACAAGCAGATAAATAAGTTTCGAAAATTTGGCATCTGTACCAGACACGGATCTGCAGATACAACTTGTGCATTCAACCATATATATATCACAACATCTGAGATTATTGCATCCCAAAAAGGAAATAACTCCATAGAATATGGGCCGAGATGACTGATTTTGTTGTAGGCATCTAGAATACCACTAGATAAAACAAATTCGTCATAGCTGTACCAAACACAGTTAATTAGATATAACTGGTAACATTCAAGCATATCACAAAATCAAAGATTTTTACACTCCAAAGGGGAATAACCCTGTAAAATAAAGGCACAGACGAAGATTTTTTTGGGGGGCTTGTAGAATACAACTATTTAATTAAGTTTAATTTAATTTAATTGAGTCTCGAGCTTACTTTCTACAGTGCGTATGCTCATATCCGTTAGAGGTTATATAAAATGTGAAATCACAAATAACTACTGTATTACACTCTATATCTATGCAAAATAATTTACCCAACTCGGACAGTGTCAGCGCACTCTATACGGTTAGTACACATAGCTGCCGCAGTTATTCGAGCTGCCTAGCTAAGTGAAGAAAACGTGCGTTGGGACGATGAGACAGCGTATGATCGTCTAGACTGCACGAGTTAAGTAACCTGTCTATTTGCTTGAGAGGGGTGAAATTTTTACTGACTTGGTTTTACACGTTCAACAGTTTTATTATGTTTGTGCAGGGTAAACCTGGCCTGAGCAAATATCCCCAGCTCGCACACGGAGCCTGTGATTGTAATACGATCGATCGTGATGGATTAAACTTAAGTATAGGCCTACCGGTATTACTTTCATTTGCAGATATAGAAGAAGTTTTATTTACAATTCGACGTCTATGCAGAGAGACTATGACAGCATGTATGGTTGGCCATCCCTGCCAGAATTCGTCATTTAGAGGCTGCCTGTAAATAATATATACCATGGTATAAAATGCCAAGCCTGCCATAATTCGTATTTAGAGGATGCCTGTAATTATTTTGTACCATGGTATAAAATGCCGAGCCTGCCACAATTCCTATTTAGAGGATGCCTGTAAATCGCCATGCCTGCCACAATTCGTATTTAGAGGATACCTGTAAATTATATATACCATGGTATAAAATGCCGAGCCTGCCATAATTCCTATTTAGAGGATGCCTGTAAATCGCCAAGCCTGCCACAATTCGTATTTACAGGATACCTGTAAATAATATATACCATGGTATAAAATCGCCAAGCCTGCCATAATTAGCCATTTTAGCCGTAAATCGTAAATTTTCGCTTTCTTATTACTTCCACCAATGATATGCGCTTTTACAAATTTGGTGCCGGGCTCTACACAACCTCCAAACAGGGTCATCTTCCCTTCTGCCTGTCGATCGACCCTGCCCTCAGTCAATTTACATATAGCCATGTACCAAAACATCATTTCACAAAACCTGAATTTTACCAGCCAAGAACAGTCCACATATTCAATACGAGGATATATAATTTTGCAGATGTGAATGTGCGGGACCATTTAATTCCGACAAGGCAAGCATCGCTGATTTGTTTTCAAACAAACGACCGTTAGCCTGCATCATGGAGCCTACACAAGAAGGGGGGGGGGGAATAACATTTTATCAGTCTCATCTACCACCGCCTGTGTTTAATCAGCTTAGAACCCTGCTCAAAGAAATATCAAAGCAAGCAGGCTTTACATTATCATGATTTAACCCCCTAAAACATGCCCATACCACCGCGGAACATTGCGGAATTAGCCGGGAGTCCCTGAAAGCCTGGTCAGTCAGCCCACCATGCATGTATAAGCGGTCATAAAATAATCAAGGGGCTTAGTTTTATCACTGTCGGCGGCTAAATTTTAACCATTGATGAAACGGACTGATCTCTCAATCTATCTTGAGGTAGATCAAATGTTGTTGTTGTAAAGAGAAGAACAGTTATTTAAGTACAGATGTGCTGCACTTGATTAATTCTGGTTAATTCAAGTTGTTGCGATACCGAACAGTTCGGATAATCTCGCACTTTTAATCTCCGACAAAGGCTACATGGCGTGGTGAAGACTCACTGTGCGGAGACTGTATAATTTACTGAGGGCAGGGTCGATCGACTGACAAGAGGGGAGATAGCCCTGTTTGGAGGTTGCGTAAAACCCGGCACCAAATTTGTAAAAGTGCATATCATTGGTGGAAATGATAAGAAGGCGTAAATTTACGACTTACGGCTAAATGAATTACAGGCATCCTCTAAATACGAATTGTGGCAGGCTTGGCGATTTACAGGCATCCTCTAAATAGGAATTATGGCAGGCTCGGCATTTTATACCATGGTATATATTATTTACAGGTATCCTCTAAATACGAATTGTGGCAGGCTTGGCGATTTAGAGGCATCCTCTAAATAGGAATTGTGGCAGGCTCGGCATTTTATACCATGGTACAAAATAATTACAGGCATCCTCTAAATACGAATTATGGCAGGCTTGGCATTTTATACCATGGTATATATTATTTACAGGCAGCCTCTAAATGACGAATTCTGGCAGGGATGGCCAACCATAAGCATGCAACCAAACTTACATGCCACAACTGATATATTATTACTAGGAAGGCACCAACCCGAGTATTTCCTTTGAGAAAATCATATTTGTTTATACTTGGAGATACACAATGTGAAATATAGGATTACTTAGTGAATTTGGTCAATTTTATCATACTAACTTTTCTTTATTTCGCCTTAAGTGAAGATTCATGATTTCATAAGCGTTCTTACTGTACCTTGTTATCGGTTCATATATATTGTACAGTGGATGTTATATTAGAGACTGACAGATTGACATGAGGGAATCGTTTTTGGTTCTGAATGTTGCCTGTTAGAACAAACATGCTATCCAACGACCTATAGGGTCAGGCATTGTCAGCTATCTTCTATGTGAAATTGGGACACCCTAGTTCAAGTTTCAAGTTTCCCAAGTTCCCTAGTTCCAAATTCCCTAGTTCCAAGTTCCAAGTTCCAGCTCCGTAATTCCAAGTTCCAGTTTCCCCAAGCCCCACCCCCAAAGTTCAAAAGCTACAGTTCAAAAGCTCCAAGACCCAACTACTCCCAGATAAAAAGGCTTGAGGGGTAATAAATGACAAGCTCCATGGTTTTAGAAAGACCGCTACCGGTACTGTTCAACATCTAGTACTAAACCTGTCGTAATACAGGGCATCCGTCCTAATAATATTTTTTACAATATTTGTATACGTTTTGGTAAATTTTTAGCATCGGTCAGTCTTTTTTTTTGTACCGGTCATTACCGTTCGGCGGTAAGTGTGCATAGAAATTGAGACAAGCAGAACATTTTGATCTATCTTATAAAATTGGCATTATTTGATGCTGACAGTCCACAATGTTAACTCGAAGAAAAATAAGATGGATTAAAAAAAGTTATTAAACTTCACACACATTTCTTTGCAAACGTCGCATATCCTTTCTGTATGTAGACCCCTGCCGGCCAATAATTGAAAGTTGACATGATCATTTGCCCATGAAAACTTAAAATGACTCGAATATAAATTTTTCAGCTCTCAATGCTGGTATACAGAAATGATAAATAAATCATACAAACCTGGAGTCGGAATCCATCTCTTATGTTTCCTCTTGTTAGCCTTTGTTACACCCTTTACACATCTGCAATATCAAACTACTGCGGGGGGATCCTCCAAGCCCCCAGTTCCCAAATTTAAATTTCCCTCTACACCACCCAACCTGATGATGTTATCAACCCAGGACGAGGTTAATGATAAAAGGGAGAGAACTCATGTCGGCCGCGTTAGTCTGACAGAACTTACGGTGAAGAGATAGAGATGTTTTGAAACAGCTGAAATCTACCTCAAAATATTCTGTGAGACGGCATAAAGGGGGGAGGGGGGGAATCTACCATGATCTGTATGGTGAAGAAATGGATAGGGGTGAGAAAATCTTACCTCACGACAGCACGACAGTGCGACAGCCTCCATTCTACCTTACTAAGATGGAATAAAGGGGAGAGAAACCTATCTCAAAATACTCTGCGAGACAGGCAAAAAGGGGAGAAAAATCTACCACCATCTGTTCGGTGAAGAGATGAATAGAGGAGAGAAAGCCTTACCTCACGACAGCACGACAGTGCGACAGCCTAAATTATACCTTACTAAAGATGGAATAAAGGGGAGAGAAATCTATCTCAAAATATTCTGCGAGAAATCTACCATGATCTGTTCGGTGATTGATTCAGATTTCTCCCCCCACCCCCACTTAATTCCGTCTTTAGTAAGGTAGCTTAGAGACTTTCGCACTGTAATGCTGACGTGAGGTAAGTCTTTCTCTCCTCTATCCATCCCTTCACAGAAGATGTCGATGTAGATTTCTCTCCCCTTTATCGCCTCTCACAGAATATATTGATTCAGATTTTCCTCCCCCATAATTCCGTCTTGAGTAAGGTAGCTCGGAGACTGTCGCACTGTCGTGAGGTAAGGTTTTCCCTCCTCTATACATCCGCCGAATATGTTGAGGTAGATTTCTCTCCCCTTTTGCCATCTCGCAGGAAATATTGAGGTAGATTTTTCTCCCCTTTATTCCGTCTTAGTTACAGCTACATGTATATAGCTACATGTCCATTTCAATAGAGTTCTGGTTGATTCCAGATCTATATGCCCCCAGTTCCCAAAATTTTCCCCTTTAATACACTGGCACAATACTGGAAATGAATGTAATACATTGCTTCGTTCAATGCTCTCTCGCTATTTTGACTTGAGAGCTCCAGATTTTTAGGAACATGGGGTATGGAGGGTTGACCCTACTGCACCATTCCCTGGATCCAATCAGGAATCAGCCTTATCCTGTTTGTAAGCAATTTTATTACATCCATACCTCAAGTCCATTCTGATGAGGCAAATATCATTATTTGATTTAGATAATTCCTGTTCAGAGTCTACTTCTCAGGGATTCCCCACCTGCATTATCATATATCCATCACAATTACGCAATCAGTTATGTTGTGTCTATATTCTGGATTATCACTTTGTTTCATGTGCAGCGATTTAGATACCTGGCAGTCTTTGTCTTATCTTATGTACATATTCTCACTAGTTCCTCCACAACCTGTGTAAACACGGTAAGCTGCTCAAGGAATATAATCAGCTTATTATCAATGTGTGTAATTATAATAGTACAGGGCCTCCAATTGTGTGTGTGTGTTGGGCATGGGGTAGGGACGTCAACTTCACGCTTGCCAGAACTACATGGCGTGTTTGTGATCATCACATCAGACGCAAACGGTAAACTATTATGTAATATTATTAACGCAGCTCGGTTTCACAGAAAGCCATAATCAACGATTGCGACCACCGATAGGTGGACGTCCATGGCTCAGTATAAAATAATTCAAATTTTCAAAAGTCGACAAATAGAAATACGAAGCTGCGCATCGCAGCTGCGCAAAAGCCCTCGGCTCGGGGCGCCAGCCATGCATAATTTATTCAATTTGAACCAAGGTGTCAGGAACACCAAGCTGTCAAGTGACAAATATACAGATTATCAAAATTAGAAATGGTCCTACGGTTTCTATCCAATAAGAGAAACCAATATTCAATACATAAGTCTCTTGATGCATCGATGATGTATACAAAATTTTACTTCGAGCATTTGAGCGGTATCAGAGATAAACAGCATTAATGATGTCGCATAAATTAAAGATGGCCGCCCATCCTTTCAGCCATTCAGAGGAGCTGATGTGGTTATTCATTGCATGTTTCTTGATACATGTACATCGATAGTAGTGGATAACGAGCAACTAAAGTCATATTTCACCCGGATGTAACTATGACGTCACAACTGGCTGGTTTGTAACGAGGCTTTTGATTGGTTGAATTGTAAGTGTGAGGTTGAATTTGATTGGTTGAGGTGTCGTCCCTGTTGTAAAGCAAGATGGTGGGTGTCGGCCCTGTTGTAAAGCAAGATGGCGGCGTGATAGCAAGATGGCGGTGTGGTTCGTGTGTGTTCGGGTGTGTTCGGGCGTGTTCGGGCATGGTGGAAAGCAAGATGTCGGTTGTCGGTGCTGTTGTAAAGCAAGATGGCGGTTGTCGTCCCTGTTGTAAAGCAAAATGGTGGCTGTGGGCCCTGTTGTAAAGCAAGATGTCGGAGTTGGTTCGTGAATGTTCGGGAATGGGGTGAAAAACATATAAAAGTAGGTGATTTTTAGTGAATGGGTTATAATCATTGGACTACTTTGGGAAGTTTTTTCACCACTGACCTGATTTGCCTGCCTGCCTGCCTGCCTGCCTGCCTGCCTGTCCAGCCAGCCAGTCATTCTGCTTGCCTACTTTGTATGAGTTGTGGATCCTGCGTGTACTTTTTTTCCATTTTACCAGTGCAAATTCACCAGACTTTTACACGGTAGCAGTTCTTCACCAGCCTGAGCCCATAGTCAAGATGAATTCAGCCGACAGAGTCATCCTTCAAAAGAACCGTGTTCGCCTGGTTGATGAGATGCGGCATGCGGGAGGGCAATATGTGATGTGCTTATGGTTGATAAAATACTGCTGAAACAGGGTGTGGAAGATATCATGGCGGAGAATACTCCTTCACGACAAAACGGAGCTCTGCTCGATGCTCTACAGCGTCGTGGTCCCTATGCATTTCTAGCGTTCGTGCATGCACTGAAGAAGACGGAAAATGTAGAATTGGCTGATCTACTTGAAATTCCCGTTGTAGTAGAAGAGGGTATCTTAGTTATGGATACTGCCGAACAGCGTACAGCTACCAAACGTACGGACATGTACCCAGAGTGTGGTGTACCAGCCAAACGCGGTGCACGTGCCAAGCGGTCCCGACAAATCCCTTTAGAAACACCTGAACCCGTTCTCCAGCCAGTGCCTGAGTCCATGGATGAACAAAATGAAGAAGAGCAAGGGAAACAAGAAAAAGAAGAAGACCACATGGTGCAACTTCCTATGTCTGTGCAGTCCATTAATAACATTATCCAGCAGGCCTATGAGTCGGCCCACACGGATATATGGCAGCTTTCAGCTAATTTGACTGTCAGTGTGAAAGACGCGCAAGTACATTTTAATGTACTGGCCTATATGGACAGACCCGCTAGGCGTATTGCCTTGTCTTCGCAGTGCTGGCAAAGACTGGAGACCGTTTATTATGCCGTGGACGCGGTGATTGGCGAACAGGCGAGTAACGAAGTGAAATTTTCTCTAGGTGAAGACATCTATGTGAGTGTTGGTTATTTCAACGACGACCTGCTGCTGCATATCCGTAAATGGAAAATGACGGCCGATACACAACAGCTTGCTCCTTGTCCTCAGGGTGTCACTTTGAAAATACCGGTGTGGCGCAAGTTGCAGAGTGTGACAGCTGCAATTCGTCAAGCTTTGAATTACCAGGTGTCTCACACTATTTATCTGAAGTACATTGACACAGTTATGGCTCTGGTGAGGCCTCGCGTTCGACAACTGCGTCTGGAAGCCTGTGCAGGGTGTTTCAACAACAGTCCCATAATAATGCACACGTGTATGGACATTAGTGTACCCTCATACGCGCTGATCACTGAAGCATTACAGGTTGTGACCGAGGAGCAAATTGCCGTGGCATTGGAAGCTGCCTGCCCTCCTACCATTCCACGTGAAGAGATTACTACCTACATCTATGTACACCAGGGACGGAAAAACGATGAGGAGTTCAAGCAAGTTTTGTTGCGTAACTGGACAGTAGTACCGTTCCCTAATACGCGCTGATCATTGTGGTGAAAAACGGAACTATTGAACCTTTTCATGAAAAACATTTCACACATTGACCTTATTCCTACACGTTAATTGAAGTGCCATTGATAGCGTATTATTATAAAATTCAACACTTTTTCACTGTGGTGAAGACGAATTATTGAACATTTTCATGAAGCCATTTTCACACATTTTACTCTATTCCTACACGTTCATTGAAGCGCCATTGATAGCGTATAATTATATTAAAATTCAATATTTCCAGTTTCACTGTTGTAAATACGTT
>JAVTVY010009991.1:0-45642 GCA_036873755.1 Hanleya hanleyi | reverse complement strand
TCCCAGGTTAACTTTACCAAGGGATGAAAATCTCACTCTCGAGAAGTAAAATACATCCTAACCTCTCTTGGCCTCTCTCTCTTAATTCTCGACTCCTCATGCACACCATGACATCACCACAAGTGCTGAATAGCACCCCAGTCTTATTATACTACACGATAGCTTCGATACGACATGCCCATCATGCCCATCCGAAAATACTATTTCTCTATTACTCTTCAACTGCGCAGGAGCACCTCGACGTCACCACTCAACGTGGACAGCACAGCAGTCTTATTGCATATACCACGAGAGGTTCAATACGAACCGCGCCTCTTCAAATGCTAGATTTCCACTGACGCATAGGAATATGCATACGAGAGAATAACCTAGGAATTGTTTGAAGACCCCGAATCATCGTACGCAGAGGTGGAAGCTCCTTGAGAATTGGGGCGTGTGTGGGGTGGGTGGGGGTGTCTCAGGTATCTCAACACTTCAGGCGACGGTTCGCACACTTTTACCCAGAGGTATTTCATCGAAATTATATGACGTGAATTAAGATTAAAAACGAGTTAATATTGAGGACATAAAACTGCGTGAATTTGCTCCTCAAAAACAGATTGCATTAACGCTGCCATTTGTCGGTACGGTAATTGGAAGAAAGAACCTCTTGATTGACAGTCATCAGCTTGACTTTTCACCTCATGCTTATTCCAAAAATGGCGATATTAAAAATGGGAGGCCCCACATTCTTAAATGTGGATGTGGCAGCCAACCGCACCGCTTTGGCCGCCCATGATATGAGATAACAGCTTTGAAACTTGTTTAATTGGAGCGCCTTGGTCATCGAAATATATGTTCGATAATCTTGTAAAGGTAGGATCACCTCGACAGGGTTTCAAACACCTTAGTCATCTGCGGCTAATCTTGGTATTATGGCCCATATTTGGAGGTTTTAATTCCATTATGGTCCCAAAGCCGTATATTCTGGTCCCCAAAGCCTCATTCTGATCCCCAGAGCCTCGTTCTGATTCTCAGAGCCTCATTCTGGTTCCCAGAGCCTCATTCTGGTCCCAGAGTGTCGTTCTGATCCCCAGAGCCTCATTCTGATCCTCAGAGCCTCATTCTGGTCCCCAGAGACTCACTTTGGTTCCCCGAGCCTCATTCTAGACCCCAGAGCCTCAGTTTGGTTCCGTGAGCCTCATTCTGATCCCCAGAGCCTCATTCTGGCCCCCATAGCCTTGTTCTTGTTATTGTGATTTCTCAGGAACTACTGCGTGGATCTTCATTAAATTTGGTACACAGGTTTCCCTTGCGGCCTAGTTGTGCAAGATAACTTTTCTGGTCCGATTCGAAAATCCATTTGTCATGAACTACTGCATGGATCTTTTTCAAATTTGGTAAACAGTTTCCCCCTTGGGGTCTAGTTGTTCGAGATACCTTTCCTGGTCCGATTCGAAAAACCAGTATGGCCACTAGACGGCCATCTTGGATTTCCTCATGAAATATTGTTATCGCGATTTCTCAGGAACTGCAGCATGTATCTTTCTCGGAATTGGTACGAAGCGGCACGGGTTCGAACCCAGTTTGTCCATGTGTGAAAGTTTTGCCAGTTACTTGCCGAAGGGCGGTGGTTCTCTCCGGGTACTCCGGCTTCCTCCACCAACCAAACTGACTGTCACCATATGAGTGAAACAAACTTGAGTGTGACATTAAGCCAAATTCCCTCCCTCCCTCTAGTTGGTCCGATTCGAAAATCCAATATGGTCATCAGGCGACCATCTTGGATTTCCCCATGACACTTTGTTATCGCAATTTCTCAGGAACTACCGCATGGATCTTTCTCAAAATTGGTACATAGGTTCCCCTTGGGATATAGTTGTGCAAGATACCTTTTCCTGGTTCGATTCGAGAATCCAATATGGCCACCAGGCGACCATCTTGGCTTTCCTCATGTTACTTTGTTATCTCGATTTCTCGAGAAGTACTGCATGGATCTTTCTCAAATTGGTATACAGGTTTCCATTGGGGTCTAGTTGTGCAAGATACCTTTTCTGGTCCGATTCGAAAATGCGATATGGCCACCAGGCGGCCATCTTGGATTTCCCCATGAAACTTTCTTATCGCGATTTCTCAGGAAGTACTGCATGGATCTTTCTCAAATTTGGTACACAGGTTCCCCTATGGGTCTAGTTGTGCAAGATACCTTTTTTGGTCAGATTCGAAAATTCAATATGACCGCCAACCGGCCATCTGAATTTTCCCTTCAAACATTATCGTGAACTCTCAGGAACTAATTCATGGATCTTTCTGAAATTCTGTACACAGGTCCCACATGGGGCCTAGTTGTGCAAGATACCTTTTTGGATCCGATTCATAAATCCAAGTTACGCTTCAAATTAATAAGGTATTCCCGAGTTGTGACGTTGCATCACAAGAGTCGGCAGATCGAACGGTGGGCCATATTCTATATATTGAGTATAGAGAATATCCATGCTTTCACCTCCTATATCAAGGAGTTCAGATGATACCGAATTAAAAGGTATTTCTTCAAATTTTAAATCAGTTTGCTTTAGTCCATGCCGTTGCAAGTCAACTGCCCCAGCGTTTCATCTGCCGACGGGTCGGCTACACGAAGGGATGTCACTATTTTGACGCAACGTCACAACTCGACAACTGTAGACTACCGGTACTGCGTGTTTCGATACAAAGGAGATAATCAGGATTCAGACACTATCAAATTTTCAACATTACTGCAGGCACCGGATCCCTTCAGTATTAAGTTGTGTACCGGTACCATCTTACTATTTTAGAGCGTGACGTATCTCAAACTAGCCCAGTAAGTAGAACAGAATTAGCATTCATTCCTAATTATAACATCTTAGGTACGTATGTTTCATAGGTCATGCCAAATTGTCAAAGAGTGGACGGCTATATATTTCCCCTACCTGGTAAATGCCCCGGTTTTAACTTTCGAGACTTTCTGAAGAAAATGAAACTTTAACTTCTGGTGAACCATAAATCACACAAACACTCGTAATAGCATACAATAATGCCTTTTTCTATTACTCCTCGACTGTGCATATCACCGTTCAACCTGGACAGCAACCCCGTCTTATTCTACTTCACGGGAGCTTCAATACGACATCATGCAGACCATATATGGACACTTCACAGCCAGAAAAATGGTTATAACTATCACCCCGAAAAGGTGATTAGTTACAGCCATCGCCCTTTTTTATGATCACCTTCAAAAATGATTGGCAATCACCTCTGAAGAGTGATGAGCAATGATTGTAAATTTGGGTCAGTCATCACCCTTAAACTGTGATGGCCGTCAGCATTTAATCAACTCTTTTCTGGTTGTGTTGGTTGTCCATATATTGAACAAGCATTCTCATGCGCATCCGAAAATACCCTTTTGCCGCCACTCCTTCAAGCGCATAAGCACAACGCCATCACCTCTCAACGTGAACTGTCCATTAGTCTTATTTTACACAATGGTGGTTTCAGTACGACACTGTGCACGCCACATTTGACCTATGGTAACCCATAAATCGCCAAAACACTCCCAAGGGCACCCGGAAATCACCATGACTTCACCACTGAACGAGGACAGTACCCTCGTCTCATCCTACACACAAAAAACTTCAATACGACACCATGCACGCGACATTTGGATCCATGGGTATCCAAGAAATGGTATCCAAGAAATGCCTTTTCTCTACTATTCCTATATAATACAGTGTAAAATTCAAACGGTAAAAGCGACTGGGATACGTAATCCCACATACGTATATGGGATTGAGCGCGTGCGATGCAGACTGAACAACCACGACGGTAGAAGCAAGCTGCGGGCTTTTTGTGCTACAACAACCTTTCTCTCGGAGTGTCGTTGATATTTCTGCTAAAATATTGATTAAAGTAGTGATTTAAATTATATGGGGGAAAGACTCCCACGTTAACTTTACCAAGGGATGAAAATCCCACTCTCGAGAAGAAAAATACATCCTAACCTCTCTTGGCCTATCTCTCTTAATTCTCGACTCCTCATGCACACCATGACATCACCACAAGTGCTGAATAGCACCCCATTCTTATTATACTACACAATAGCTTCGATACGACATGCCCATCATGCCCATCCGAAAATACCATTTCTCTATTACTCTTCAACTGCGCAGGAGTACCTCGACGTCACCACTCAACGTGGACAGCACAGCAGTCTTATTGCATATACCACGAGAGGTTCAATACGAACCGCGCCTCTTCAAATGCTAGATTTCCACTGACGAATAGGAATATGCATACGAGAGAATAACCTAGGAATTGCTTGAAGACCCCGAATCATCGTACGCAGAGGTGGAAGCTCCTTGAGAATTGGGGCGTGTGTGGGGTGGGTGGGGGTGTCTCAGCTACCTCAACACTTCAGTCGACGGTTCGCACACTTTTACCCAGGGGTATTTCATCATAATTATATGACGTGAATTAAGATTAAAAACGAGTTAATATTGAGGACATAAAACTGCGTGAATTTGCTCCTCAAAAACAGATTGCATTAACGCTGCCATTTGTCGGTACGGTAATTGGAAGAAAGAACCTCTTGATTGACAGTCATCAACTTGACTTGTCCCCTCATGCTTTTTTCCAAAAATGGCGATATTAAAAATGGGAGGCCCCACCTTCTTAAATGTGGATGTGGGAGCCAACCGCACCGCTTTGGCCGCCCATGATATGAGATAACAGCTTTGAAGCTTGTTTAATTGAAGCGACTTGGTCATCGAAATATATGTTCGATAATCTTGTAAAGGTAGGATCACCTCGAAAGGGTTTCAAACACCTTAGTCATCTGCGGCTAATCTTGGTATTATGGCCGATATTTGGAGGTTTTAATTCCATTATGGTCCCAAAGCCGTATATTCTGGTCCCCAAAGCCTCATTCTGATCCCAAGAGCCTCGTTCTGATTCCCTGAGCCTCATTCTGGTTCCCAGAGCCTCATTCTGGTGCAGGTTTCCCTTGCGGCCTAGTTGTGCAAGATAACTTTTCTGGTCCGATTCGAAAATCCATTTGTCATGAACTACTGCATGGATCTTTTTCAAATTTGGTACACAGTTTCCCCTTGGGGTCTAGTTGTTCGAGATACCTTTCCTGGTCCGATTCGAAAAACCAGTATGGCCACTAGACGGCGATCTTGGATTTCCTCATGAAATATTGTTATCGCGATTTCTCAGGAACTGCAGCATGTATCTTTCTCGGAATTGGTACGAAGCGGTACGGGTTCGAGCCCAGTTTGTCCATGTGTGAAAGTTTTGCCAGTTACTTGCCGAAGGGCGGTGGTTCTCTCCGGGTACTCCGGCTTCCTCCACCAACCAAACTGACTGTCACCATATGAGTGAAACAAACTTGAGTGTGACATTAAGCCAAATTCCCTCCCTCCCTCTAGTTGTGCAAGATACCTTTTCTGGTCCGATTCGAAAATCCAATATGCCCATCATGCGACCATCTTGGATTTCCCCATGACACTTTGTCATCGCAATTTCTCAGGAACTACCGCATGGATCTTTCTCAAAATTGGTACATAGGTTCCCCTTGGGATATAGTTGTGCAAGATGCCTTTTTCTGGTTCGATTCGAGAATCCAATATGGCCACC
Source organism: Hanleya hanleyi (assembly GCA_036873755.1). Lineage (NCBI taxonomy): Eukaryota > Metazoa > Mollusca > Polyplacophora > Lepidopleurida > Hanleyidae > Hanleya > Hanleya hanleyi. The sequence goes on along the minus strand of JAVTVY010009991.1, from coordinate 40,011 downwards.
GGGCGACCATCTTGGCTTTCCTCATGTTACTTTGTTATCTCGATTTCTCAGGAAGTACTGCATGGATCTTTCTCAAATTGGTATACAGGTTTCCATTGGGGTCTAGTTGTGCAAGATACCTTTTCTGGTCCGATTCGAAATGCGATATGGCCACCAGGCGGCCATCTTGGATTTCCACATGAAACTTTGTTATCGTGATTTCTCAGGAAGTACTGCATGGATCTTTCTCAAATTTGGTACACAGGTTCCCCTTTGGGTCTAGTTGTGCAAGATACCTTTTTTGGTCAGATTCGAAAATTCAATATGACCGCCAACCGGCCATCTGAATTTTCCCTTCAAACATTATCGTGAACTCTCAGGAGCTAATTCATGGATCTTTCTGAAATTCTGTACACAGGTCCCACATGGGGCCTAGTTGTGCAAGATACCTTTTTGGATCCGATTCAAAAATCCAAGTTACGCTTCAAATTAATAAGGTATTCCCGAGTTGTGACGTTGCATCACAAGAGTCGGCGGATCGAACGGTGGGGCATATTCTATATATTGAGTATAGAGAACATCCATGCTTTCACCTCCTATATCAAGGAGTTCAGATGATACCGAATTAAAAGGTATTTCTTCAAATTTTAAATCAGTTTACTTTAGTCCATGCCGTTGCAAGTCAACTGCCCCAGCGTTTCGTCTGCCGACGGGTCGGCTACACGAAGGGATGTCACTACTTTTGACGCAACGTCACAACTCGACAACTGTAGACTACCGGTACTGCGTGTTTCGATACAACGGAGATAATCAGGATTCAGACACTATCAAATTTTCAACATTACTGCAGGCACCGGATCCCTTCAGTATTAAGTTGTGTACCGGTGCCATCTTATTATTTTAGAGCGTGACGTATCTCAAACTAGCCCAGTAAGCAGAACAGAATTAGCATTCATTCCTAATTATAACATCTTAGGTACGTATGTTTCATAGGTCATGCCAAATTATCAAAGAGTGGACGGCTATATATTTCCTCTACCTGGTAAATGCACCGGTTTTAACTTTCGAGACTTTCTGAAGAAAATGAAACTTTAACTTCTGGTGAACCATAAATCACACAAACACTCGTAATAGCATACAATAATGCCTTTTTCTATTACTCCTCGACTGTGCATATCACCGTTCAACCTGGACAGCAACCCCGTCTTATTCTACTTCACAGGAGCTTCAATACGACATCATGCAGACCATATATGGACACTTCACAGCCAGAAAAATGGTTATAACTATCACCCCGAAAAGGTGATTAGTTACAGCCATCACCCTTTTTTATGATCACCTTCAAAAATGATTGGCAATCACCTCTGAAGAGTGATGAGCAATGATTGTAAATTTGGGTCAGTCATCACCCTTAACCTGTGATGGCCGTCAACATTTAATCAACTCTTTTCTAGTTGTGTTGGCTGTTCATATATTGAACAAGCATTCTCATGCGCATCCGAAAATACCCTTTTGCCGCCACTCCTTCAAGCGCATAAGCACAACGTCATCACCTCTCAACGTGAACTGTCCCATAGTCTTATTTTACACAATGGCGGTTTCAGTACGACACTGTGCACGCCACATTTGACCTATGGTAACCCATAAATCGCCAAAACACTCCCAAGCGCACCCGGAAATGCCTTCTCATTACCACTCATCGACTGTGGGTGCACACCATGACCTCACCGCTGAACGAGGACAGTACCCTCGTCTCATTCTACACACAAAAACCTTCAATACGACACCATGCACGCGACATTTGGATCCATGGGTATCCAAGAAAGGGTATCCAAGAAATGCCTTTTCTCTACCTTTCCTATATAATACAGTGTAAAATTCAAACGGTAAAAGCGACTGGGATACGTAATCCCACATACGTATATGGGATTGAGCGCGTGCGACGCAGACTGAACAACCACTTAGTGATCAAAAGTGAGAACTCGTTCTGTTCCATCGCGATTTATCCTACTTGTTTTACCGCTGTAAACGAGCCTTTATTTCTATTCCGCTATACTGCAAACGGCAAAATTGTTGAGATGTTTCGTGTAGAAGAATGTATTCTCATATTATTATGAGTTAGCCCCCTGTGCCATGACAAAAATGGGTTGACCCATCAATCAAGTCACGTGTCCGAAATCTACATCCAAGGGACCAGTTCATACTACGGCAGCTATAGGTGCATGTCAACAAGCTTTGAATGTTCAAAACGACGAAAAGCAAATTAACAATCACCTATATACATTCCAAGACTTCCAACTAAAGCGTGAACCGTGGATTTTCTAATAGATTAGTGTTGATTGGCCCGTTACATCATCTATAATGGTCGCATCGCAGTATACAGATTAGTCTATCCTCCTTTGGGCGAGTGCAGCTGAGCACGTGGATTATCAATAATACCACGACCTCAAATTATCTGCACTGAATCGCCTATAAAGTGCCGTCTAATGGTAGAAGATGACGCCTAGTCTATCATCCGAACGCAATTAAGTTCAAGTTCAAGTATTTATTGCACAAACACCATAAGAGGCAGAGTACAAATTAAATCGAACAATTAGCCAGAGAAACAATAGTATATGTACATTTGACACCTGAGTGTGTGAAGGATAAACAGTCAAATATTCACCCAGACTGCGTGGATATATTGTAGATGGAATAGTACTAATGCGAAATATTATGATGCAAATATAGCAAGAACGTGTGCAAATAATATGATAATGCAAACGACACAAACATTAAGTAGAAACTCTTGCACGTAGTCATGTGGTGACGGGTGACAGCTGGGTATATTAGGGCGTTTCCCAAATGGTCACATCCGGTTGGTAGCAATACGTAACAATTTCCCCATACCTATGCTAGTCTGTAATAACACCAGTAATTTTCCCATACCTATGCTAGTCTGTAATAACACCAGTAATTTTCCCATACCTATGCTAGTCTCAATAACACCAGTAATTTCCCCATGCCTATGCTAGTCTGTAATAACACCAGTAACTTTCCCCCATACCTATGCTAGTCTGTATAACACCATTAATTTCCTCATACCAATGCTAGTCTGTAGTAACTCCAGTAATTTCCATATACCTATGCCAGTCCGAAGTAACACCAGTAATTTCCCCGTATCTATGCTAGTCTGTAATAACACCAGTAATTTCCCCGTACCTATGCTAGTCTGTAATAACACCAGTAATTTCCCCATACCTCTGTTAGTCTGTGATAACATCAGTAATTTCCCAATACCTATGCTAGTCTGTAATAACACCAGTAATTTCCCCGTACCTATGCTAGTCTGTAATAACACCAGTAATTTCCCTGTACCTATGCTAGTCTGTAATAACACCAGTAATTTCCCCATACCTATGCTAGTCTGTAATAACACCAGTAATTTTCCCATACCTATGCTAGTCTGCAGGTAACATCACTAATTTTCCCTTACCTATGCTAGTCTGTAATTTACCCCAGTAATTTCCCCGTACCTTTGACAGTCTGTGATAAATGGGGTTTTTCGACATTAGTCCTTGGACAATGCCGTCTTGCCCTGGTATCGGCGACACTATTACACAGTACGTGGGCCACTGCATGTGCTGGTGGTTCTCTTCATCTCTCCCCTATGTTTATAACATGGAGTGGGTTATTCAACTATTGATAACTTGTGTGAATATGATAATATGGATAAAGTATTCCTACTATTCCAGGGAAGGACCAATAAGCTTATATTTATGATATCACGTTGGGCACACCGGTTCTCATCAGATCACCGAAGTTAAGCAACATTGAGCTCGGATGGGTGACCGGGCGCTGAACTGGCTGGGCTGATCAGTGTCCAGGATAATAGGAACTGTGGACACTCTGTGTTCTGGCACATGTAGGCACCGTTGTGATAGGACTGAAAAAATGTTGAAAACGACGTTAAATCCTACTCACTCACTCACTCACCCCATTTATGATAATTTTGGCAACTTCAGGTCGAAAATATATCAGTTATCATCGATTAAATACATATTCTGGGTTAAAGACATAGGGAAGCACTCAGAAGACGAACCACAGCTCAAGTGGACAGCCAGGTGTCTGTGCACCACCTGCTGCCATCGAGGCCAGACAGCATTGTCCAGTGATTAACTTGAATATAGTGGGTATTCCTACGAAGTAGGCTACCATCTGCAAATTGTCCGGCAGTCAGTCAGTGAGTGAGTCCATCTGAATCCTTTCGTCGGCAAAATAAGGAGAACCGTTGACATTAGAATCTTGATTTTTTGCATGAAGGTTAGGGGACTTACCAGCAAGTTCTGAGCTGACCTACTTTTCATGAAAATTTCTGGTGATTTCTGATGAAAAATCACTGGTGATTCTGACTTGGGCAGTGCCCATCTTAATATAGGCAGGATTTCAACTGGGAGTGGGGATTTCCAAGAGTTCAGTTCGCGTTGGAGTTCTAATGCCTACCCTACTTCGTAGGTCCTGTGACGTTAGTCACAGTGCTCATGGTGTACATTGATCAGTTGACTATTCATTCCAGATGAGCTAGTACCTGGGCAAAGTACTGAGCTGTTTGAGTGACGAATACTTTTGACGTCTCACTCCAAATATCGCTACAGGAAATCCTCTAATCATTCAATCACCTTATTAGAATTCAATCAGTCATTCTTATACATTTGACCAATCTCTAAAATCATATAGATCAGTGAAGAAATAGTGGATCATCAGCAAGATTTTGGCCTATTTTGTCATTCTCCTGTTTCAGGGTCTGAAATAAGCAAATTCAAGTTGCATGTCATTTCTCAGAATTTGATCAGGTATTTCCCAAAATTTGATCACACAAAAATACTTCAACACTGGCAAAATAAGCCTGTTTGGTTAGACTAGTTCAAAATTATGATCAGACAGATCTGATGTCTGACTGTTATTTCAGACCTTCTGTTCAAATAAACTTGATCTCCCTTGATTTTAAGACTGGAAATTTCACTTCTTGTTATTAAATTACACTTTACAACACGGTTCGTGTTAAAGTGATGTTACCGTGTACCGATATATATCTGTAATATGTATACTGCTGTTACGAAGACTCACTATAGTGTGGTCAATATTTTGTCCCCCAATATTAAATGTGGGGCATGTGTATTAGTGGATTCAGTGCATATGGTGTTTGCATTAAGGAATAAACCGGCTGAACAAAAATTCTCTTTGATCTTGAGATGGGTGATGACAGAAGTCAAAACAAAGTTCAGGCTGGTCAGCTATTGACATCTAGTAGATGCAAACAACCCCTGAGAGAAGGAGGTTACCGCCCACTGTACTTGTATACAACGGTAAACACGCCCAGGCAAATCTCTGATGAGCTACTATTTTGATTGGGTTTATGCAGATGATGGATTATGTCATTTTTTGTTATAGGACCATCCAATCCCTAGTCCAAATTCATCATATTGTCATGTTGGCTGACGTCGAGTCCTTTATGGCTTGACATAGGCGTTGTACACCCGGGGCAATTAACTCTTCATCACAAATACTCATGGACAATCTTATACAGTTACGGAACTTCCCATCTGTAGAGCATCTGTAAAGAATCAGAATAAATCAATTCTTAGCAGGGTTCATACACTTACAGCAGAAAACAAATCCAGGAGTTTCCAGGTCAATAATTTTAATTTCCCAGGAGTCTTCAGTAAAATAACTCGCAACAAAGATGAGCAAATTAACAAAGTTCAGGAACAAATTTTGGCACAGTAACACGTGGCGTCAGATCGCTGGTTGTACCAGAAGATGAAAGTGTAGTTCTTCCAGGAGTTTAACTCTATTTTTAAGCATTTTTGAGGACTTTCCAATTAAATTCCATGAATTTTACGGAGTTTCCAGGACTAGTATGAATGCCGTATACATGGGATCTTCAATAATAATACTAACTCTGAGCTTCTCCACATGAACACAGTTTAATGCATGAGCTTTCGATCCTTTTCGCTGGGGCCCTTTATCAAGTGAACATAAAATAAGTTGAAATTTATAATAAATTTAAATTTATCAATATATTCAACATTTGTATGTCATAAATTTCAAATTATTTTATGTTCACTTAATAAAGACCGCAGCAAGATGGTTGAAAGCTGAACTATTAAATTGCGTTAACATACATGTACATACATGTATGCTGGTCTGTGAACTTGTATTGGAAGGAGATAACAGATGACGTCACACGTGGGACTTCAAGAGAGGAAATATCTACATCCAAACAATTTAATTTAGAAGGTTCAACATTTTATAGCACGAGTACAGCTTTGCAACTTGAATATTTAGAAACCATCTCATATTCCATAGATCTGCACAATGTCAATTATGGTATTTCCCCTTCCGGACATTTTCCCTTCCATATATTTTTTAAATCATAGCAACAGACATTTTCAGATTGAAATAGAGTGGAGTCGGACAGGATACGGCTGCAGTATTTAGAATTGAAATCGGAATAGAACTCCTGGGGTATGTCGTGAAATTAAAGCATGATTTAGCCTATTTTCCAGGCATCTCCTTGTGAGTGAAGGACTGGGAATGTTCTGTGTTTATATGTGTTAGTTTAAAAACAGTAGGCCTGCAAGTGGCTCACAGAGAAAAAACATAAGAGAAAATTTACCAAAATATAGGAGAAAATTTATCAAAATATAGGAGAAATATAGGAATTTTCTTAATAAAATATAGGAAATAAAGGAGTATAATACAGGTCACCACAACATTGATTGTTGCAAACTTGGTAGTTTTCAGGTGTTTAATCAAATTATTTCTACTGAATGCAGTCATAGTGGTGGCGCTTCAGGAGACCTGTTCTGCTACTTGGTTCAACAAAGAGAGATTTAAAAATTTTCTGAAATGTATTTCCTCATGCCAATTTCACTCATTTCAGGGCATTGAAAGTTTTCATGAGAAAAAGTCAAACTACAGAAAATATATGAGGTTTTGAATAAAATATGGGAATGACTAAAACATATACGATATATAGGAGGCACTTGCAGGCCTGTACTGCGATGCATTTTTTTTATCTCATCTCTTCATTGTTATGAAATCTATTATACAATGGTCCTGAAGCCTGATGACGTAGGCCCCCTACATCCATGACAATAAAATACCACTTCTATCCCTTGATGCAATGCAGGCCCCCAACATCCATGGCAATTAAATGACAGGTGAGCATCGTTATACAATTCAATTAGCCGGTCACCTCCTTAGTGTAACATGACATCAACTTAAATTAATTGCCAGCACGATGTCCCTGAGCCAAGCTGAAGAGCAAGCTTTAATTTGGTGTATAGGGTTACATATAGGCCTGCACGCCTTGCGGGACATGACTTTGCGTTGACAATGACAATTTAATTGGTTTCGAGTTACACAATCCATGTTAGATTTCTGGATGAGTGTTCACGCGTCATACAGATGAATGGAAATACAATTCATTACGTGACTGAGAGATATATAATACGTCATCAGGGTATGGGACCATTATTGCATGTAAAAGAGTGGGACATCATGATTTGTCAGCTTGAGACAAGTGATGTACAACGAGCGCACAATGCGAGTTTGTACATCACTTGTCGAGAGCTGACAAATCATGATGTCCCACTCTATAACATGCAATAGTTCTTTTATTATACCGAATGTATTATTTTTAGTACGTACAGTAGTTCTGTATCGGTCATAATTTTAAAACGCTCCCGTTTGCCAGCGACATCCATAGTGAAAACAGTTTCGATGCGACAGAGCATTCACACTGGCAGACGACCTGATTCAGCCTGTCACCATGGGTACACTGACCCTGAGATATCAACAAAAACAAATGGGAGGCTACTCCGGGCTGGACCAGCAGATGTCGTCGTGGAACAATTTGTCATGTTCAATGCTCTGCCGTGGTACATGACATTTATTAATGGTAAGGCAAGATAGGACTGCTAATAAAAAATAATCGTATGTCAAAATCTGTTTTTGTTTACAATGCCCGGAAGGGGAAATGTCCAGAACAATGCCCGGAAGGGGAAAATGTCCAGAACAATGCATGGAAGGGGAAATGTCCAGAACAATGCACGGAAGGGGAAATGTCCAGAAGGGGAAATGACCAGAAAAATGCTGGAAGGGGAAATGTTCAGAACAATGCCCGGAATGGGAAATGACTGCACACCGGTATTGCCACCCCGTTTAACTCACAGTAACCACAAAGGATATGAAAAAGTTGTCTGAATCGCCTCTAACCCTTCAGCCCAACGATGAATAATATGATAGATTGTCAACTGGAGTTAGAGATTTATTGCTTCGAAAACTGGAATATGACGTGACCACGAGTGTGCAGTACACCCTGTACTGCTAAAATTTTTAAAATAAAATCTTCTGCCATTCTAAAAAAACTTCCCTCACATGTATTCATTAATAAATAATTTCCCTCCATGTTCAGTAAATTTTGACAAGGTTAATTTCATTCTAAGCCTGTTACAAGCAATTCTCTTTCAGTTTCTGTTGCTAAATGAAACCACAACTGACCTCATTTACTGTTTTGAGTGACCGAGATGTAAATTGCATTGACCATGTCAAAGACAGCTTATGAGGCGAACAACACAGCTTTGTGTGTGACCAGGATATAGTGGTCATGTACCTTGCAATCAATCAAAACAGAAATTTTGAATATGAAAATAGAATCACTCGTAACAGGCTTAGAATGAAACTGATCTTGTAAAAATACGCTGACCATGCAGGGAAATTATTCGTTAATGTTAATATGTATGTAAGTGTTGTAGAATGGCTGAACTATTTTGTTTTAATTTTTTTTACCAGGACAGAGATAAAACGCAACCTCATGGTCACGTCAAATGCCAGTTTTCGGGCAATGAATCTCTAACCCCATCCGACAATCTGTTGTATTATCTGTCGTCACCTGAAGGCCCTATAGAATATTTTCACCTAAACCATGTATACCTAATTCCTGGCAGGAAGTCCACTTTGTATTGGTCCAGAGCCACCTTCTGGAATACCTCAGCATCCATCTCCTCTGGAAGAGTGACCCACACAAAATAACCACCCTGTCAGAAGGCAGATGAAAAGCGATTACAAAATTGGCTTCAAAATATGCCGGCACAACATAAACATGAGATTGATCTGATCAAAACCCCTCGGCTTTCCCCAAGTGATTGTGACCCATGTGTAGTGGGATTCGGGGAAGAGATAGTTCTATGTGGGATGATTAAGATATACCGGTAGTTGGTTACATTCAGGCATATAGGACAGAAATAGAAATTAATATATCTGTAAAGGGGCATAACTCTGTAAAGTATGAAATAAGAACCAAGACGAATAAGCTGTACCGAACACGGATCTGCAGATATAACTTGTACATTCAGCTACAACTAACAAAATCGAAGATTATTACATCCGAAAGGGGCATAACTCCATAAGCTGAGGCGAGTAATCCTTTGTTGGCTTGTAGAATACAACAATATAAACAAGTTTCCAAAATATAGTAGCTATACTGAACACAGTTCTGGAGATATAGTTGGTTACATTCAGGCATATAAGACAGAAATAGAAATTAAAAAATCTGTAAAGGGGCAGAACTCTGTAAAATATGTGCAGAGGGAACCCATTTTCGATAGGCGTCTGACTTAGCACTATATAAATAAGTGTTGAAAATTTGGTGGTTGTGTCTCAAGTGGTTTTGCCTAAAATGCGGTAACGGACGGACGGACGTACATGGCGACGACAATACCTCGAGACCAAAATGGCCGAGGGGTAAAAACAGATTTTACCTTTGGAGCACATTTATATAGCTTCCCCAAAATGCCAGCCCTTGAAATTAAGAAAAACAAGCTAGCTAGCAGGTGCTTCGCCAAGTAGCATGTTTGAGAGCGTACAGCATATGCGCTTCCAATATCCCCTTAAATGTAACTTGGAAAGTGGATATGTGTATGTGGAAAGAGACGTTTATCTGGAATTGTTGAGACAAGTTGAGGAGGTTTGGGAAGCAGTAATGGATAGTGTAATAATGGAATGCAAGTCTGTAGTTACATATAGATTTGTGGGTGGTAAGATTTATAAATCGATGGGTGGAATAGATCAACATATCGCGTTCACAACACAGGTGGGTACAATATGGGTGAGTGAAATCCAAGATGGTCAATGGCAGCCATCTTGGATTACATACTACCCGAATGAAAATCAATACCAATGGCCATCTAACTGATGGGAAGCACCTTCTCAAGTTTGAAGTCAATCGGACGAATTGTTCTCATGATACCGCGTTCACAAGATGCGGGATGGACGGAATCCAAGATGGTCAATGGCAGCCATCTTGGATTACGTACCTCAATGAAAATCAATACCAATGGCTATCTAACTGATGTGAAGCATCTTCTCGAGTTTGAAGTCGATTGGTCGAATTGTTCTCGAGATATCGTGTTCACAAGATGTGAGATGGATGGAATCCAATATGGTCAATGGCAGCCATCTTGCATTACGTACCTCAGTGAAAATCAATACCAATGGCCAACTAACTGATGTGAAGAACCTTCCCAAGTTTGAAGTCGATTGGTCAATTTGTTCTCGAGATATCGCGTTCACAAGATGTTGGACGGATGGAAACCAATATGGTCAATGGCTGCCATCTTGGATTAAGTACCTCAGTGAAAATCAATACCAATGGCCATCTAACTGATGTGAAGCACATTCTCAAGTTTGAAGTCGATTGGTCAATTTGTTCTCGAGATATTGCTTTCACAAGATGTGGGACGGATGGAATCCAATATGGTCAATGGCAGCCATCTTGGATTATGTACCTCAGTGAAAATCAATACCAATGGCCGTCGAACTGATGTGAAGCACCTTCTCAAGTTTGAAGGCGATTGGTCGAATTGTTCTCGAGATATCGCGTTCACAAGATGTGGGACGGACGGAATCCAATATGGTCAATGGTAGCCATCTTGGATTACGTACCTCAGTGAAAATCAATACCAATGGCCAACTAACTGATGTGAAGAACCTTCCCAAGTTTGAAGTCGATTGGTCAATTTGTTCTCGAGATATTGCTTTCACAAGATGTGGGACGGATGGAATCCAATATGGTCAATGGCAGCCATCTTGGATTATGTACCTCAGTGAAAATCAATACCAATGGCCGTCGAACTGATGTGAAGCACCTTCTCAAGTTTGAAGGCGATTGGTCGAATTGTTCTCGAGATATCGCGTTCACAAGATGTGGGACGGACGGAATCCAATATGGTCAATGGTAGCCATCTTGGATTACGTACCTCGGTGAAAACCAATACCAATGGCCGTCTACCTGATGTGAAGAAACTTCCCAAGTTTGAAGTCGATTGGTCAAATTGTTCTCGAGATATAGCTTTCACAAGATGTGGGACGGATGGAATCCAAAATGGTCAATGGCAGCCATCTTGGATTACGTACCTCAGTGAAAATCAATACCAATGGCCATCTAACTGATGTAAAGCACCTTCTCAAGTTTGAAGTCGATTGGTCAAATTGTTCTCGAGATATCGCGTTCACAAGATGTGGGACGGACAGAATACAATATGGTCAATGGCAGCCATCTTGGATTACGTACCTCAGTGAAAATCAATACCAATGGCTGTCTAACTGATGTGAAGAACCTTCCCCAGTTTGAAGCCGATTGGTCGAATTGTTCTCGAGATATTGCGTTCACAAGATGTGGGACAGATGGAAACCAATATGGTCAATGGCTGCCATCTTGGATTACATACCTCAGTGAAAATCAATACCAATGGCTGTCTAACTGATGTGAAGAACCTTCCCCAGTTTGAAGCCGATTGGTCGAATTGTTCTCGAGATATCGCGTTCACAAGATGTTGGACGGATGGAAACCAATATGGTCAATGGCTGCCATCTTGGATTACGTACCTCAGTGAAAATCAATACCAATGGCCATCTAACTGATGTGAAGCACATTCTCAAGTTTGAAGTCCATTGGTCGACTTGTTCTTGAGATATCACATTCACAAGATGTGGGATGGATGGAAGGACGGACAGAAGGACAGAAAGACGGAAGGACGGAAGGATGGACGACTAGCATTTCAAAGTCCTCCCACCACTTCGTGGCAGAGGACAAAAATTACCATGGCAAAAATCTCAATGGATTTAAGTCACCCCCCAGGTTAAATTATCGAACATCAGTTATTATTGTGACCGGCATGTACCATGGCGATTGCAGAAAACTGTCCGCATCGCCTGGAATTCAATGACCCTTGACCTCAAAAGCAACTGGAATGTGTTTCTTCTCTTTTGATGATAAGGTATAGCTAAAGGTGCCGACGGGTGGTGGCTCTCTCTGAATACCATACTCCGGCTTCCTCCACCAAGAAAACTGACTGTCACCATATGAGTGAAACAACCGTGAGTGTGACATAATGGCGAATCCCCTCCCCCCCCCCCTCCTCACTGGAAAGATCACATCTCAAAATTAATGTTTCTTGTTTACCATGACTTTGTGGTACCATATACATATAACTTGGTCACATTCCAGAACCCTGAAACAGAGATTCTCAACTTCCCGATGAAAATAGTTCATATTACGTTGACCTATTGATCTTAAGCTTTACCTCTATTTTAGGACTCAGTACATCTCCCCCAAATGTATTCATTCCCAAATAAATTACAATTTTCAAGAATTTCCGATTTTGGTGTCACAGTGATGTTGACATTCTGACATTGACCTAAAAATTGACTACGGATAAAAAAAATTCATCTTACCTTTGACTGTGTGTAGACAGAACAACTATCAGGCAAGAATTCTCCTAGAGCTGTTCGCAGTCGATTCATCCGCCTCTGAAAACATTTATATCACAGGCCAATATGAATTTGAATGATAGGTCTGACATATCTAGTGTCAATTTATGGTACATGTATATATCTCTGAAATTGTACAATAATCTGTGAATGACTGGAGTCAGAATTTCCTTTGGCACTGCCACCTAAGTCAGAGTGATCCCATGCCACATCTGATGGCAATTACGGTATATGTGTATGAATTCTTAGAAGAATCTGAGGATACCCAACGCTGATTTATTGCCACAGAATTTATTTTTTCACTCTAATAATTCAATCACAGAAAGTGAAATGAGGGGTTGATCAAATTTATTAGAATAGGATGTTGACAAAATGGTTCAAAGTTATGCATATACCCATTATTTCTTTGCTGTTTCAATGATTTTAGAGGGTGATCAAATTTATTAGAACCACCAACTGACTTTTGTCTCCAAAATTGGGGGTGATTGAATTTTGATAGGGGGATTGAATTATTAGAGGGATTACCATAGCCACCAAGTGGTGCCACCTATGGGTAGACACAGCTGAAAGACCATCCCAAGCAAGATCTAGTATTTATAAGCAGTGCGGCATGCCCGGGGGAAAGTTAGGTGGGTGATGGAGAAACGAGAGAATAAACGAACATGTTTTGCATGGATATAGGTGTAAAGGAATTAAAACATTGTATGTAGGTGGTTGTGTGCAAACGTTACCCAAGGAGAGATTAGGATAAAAGCATAACGTGGTTCGAGATTGGTCAATAAGTAGAAACCGGCCTGCTAGTTAAAAAATAGGGGATAAGTTCATAAGTGATTTTGAAAATGTCACAAACCTCAAGTCTCTATTTTCAAAGTTCAGTTGATATTTCTCCAAGCCCTCTTTTGATTATCGTTCTGTGCAGGATTGATGGTCGCGCCCATGAGAATTTGCATTTCTCAGATATTTGCTGGTCAACAATAACGTTCGATTCCATGCATGCGATGACACACAGTCAGGGTTTAACTATGATATTGATGTGCCTCTGGCATGAACTCAGCAAGTTGCTTAGATCTCTTGGTTGGGATATTGTTATTTAACCTGCATGAAGATAGGAGGAATATTCAGTTCCGTGATACTTATATTATCGGTACGCAACAGATCATCATATCCTGAAGTCCCCCAGATACACATTCTCCATGATTTACTCACATGGTAGAGTTTCCGTAGTCGCTTGATGTTCTCCGTCTCTAGCCCGTGTTTGAGAGCGGCAGAAATGAGGTAAGCTGTATACTGGTTAAGACATCCTCCACTCCTCACCATCTCACTGTAACCATTGAAATAAGGTCAAGGTCAAGAGAAAAAGGTGAAAAACAAAGGTTGCAATTTTCTAATTGTTGACCACATTTTGATTGAATGGATGGTTAAAGATGAATTGCCCTTTTGGGGTTACAATTCATTGAGGGGTGGCAGATTTATACCAACATTACAGACTACACACAAATTTCAACTTTCTGCCGAGATATATTGGATACATAAGTTCGAACACAATATATGAGGGTCAGGCAAGGGCTAGTTTTGGAGATAGAGGGTTGGAAAATATGAGGGTAGGAGGTCGGGCGAGGGTTAGTTTTGGAGATAGAGAGTGGGGCTTGGTGTCTGGGGGTGAGAACATACTCCGAGGATAGTGTAAGCTCCTGGAATATATGAGGGTAGGGGGTTGGTTGAGGCTTAGTTTAGGAGATAGACGATGGGGCTTAGCACCTCGGGGTGGGGACATGTTCCTGAGGGTAGTGGATGGTTAAAGTGTAGCATGGTGTAAGTTCCAGGAATATATGAGGGTAGGGGTCGGGCAAGGCTTAGTTTAGGAGGCTTGGGGGCGGGTCCAAAATTTTAACAATTGTATCCCAAGGGTGGGGACATCCTCCAGAGGATAGTGCATGGGTTGAGAAAGTGTAGTATGATGTAAGCTCCCGGAATATATGAAGTGGGATGGGGCTTAGTTCAGTTCAGGAGAGGAGGCAAAAATATTCCTTAGAGACTTACTTTTTTGTCAATAGATCCATGATTGGTGGGAAAGCTTCCACCCAACCTAGTCGTAAACCAGGGGCGAGTATCTTCGTAAATGTACCGACAGACACCACACTTCCACTATAGTCACTGTCATCCCTGACGTATAAATCATTAATATTTAACATTTGAACATGCTGGAAATGGCCATACAGTAAAAATACATATCTTGGACAGTTCAGATAAATCCAATATGGCACAGCATTATAATGATGTGAATCTTGAAACGCATTAAATTTTCTTGTTCGTTCGAAAGAAATTTTGTCATTCGCAAATTTCGTGTCCCACTAATGTATCTACTGACACAAAAAATGTTATTTTTAATAATTTCCTGATTTTGGGATCACAGTGACCTTTGACCTTCGACCTTGACCTATTTTTTTGGTATGCGACACTTCATTACCCCCTATTGAATCCACTCACAAAAAATTTGAAATTTTTAATGATTTCCTGATTTTTCGGTTACACTGACCTTTGACCTCTGACCTCGACCTAAATTTGGTATGCAACACATCATTCCCCATAGGGCATCCACTCACCAAAAATTAGAACTGTAGATAGAAAACTGTCAATGATCAATGATTTCCTGATTTTAGGCAACAGTGACCTTTGACCTCGACCTCAATTTTGGTACGCGACACATCGTCTCCACCTAGTGTATCCTTTCACAAAAAATTGCAACTGTGGATAGAAAACGTTCACAGATATAGACCGGACACGAACACTTCAGTGCTTTCCTGTTTTAGGCATCAGTGACCTTTGACCTCTGACCTCGACCTTGATTTTGGTACGCGACACATCGTCTCCCCATAGGGTATCCACTCACCAAAAATTAGAACTGTAGATAGAAAACTGTCCCAGATATAGACCGGACACGAGGGACTGACAGACGGACGGACGGACACACGGACGGAAACCGCCATCACATAATACGTCCGCCTTTTGGCGGGCATATAAAAATTGATATTTTGACTTGATATGTGATGACATAAAGTTTGCAAGCAGAAAGGCTATCCATTCTCAGGATACACTGTCAAAAGAGATATCCAATAGAGACTTTACAGAGATAGTTGCAATGTGTTTCACACAGTTCCTGCAGGTGGAAGAAGGTAAAGAGAGCTGGTACACTACACATACTCTGCAATCTCATTTGAATTCTTAGACAATAGGTTTGTCCCACAAACTGACAGGCACATTTTTGCTGGACTCCCAGCGTACATTATTGGATCGTGATCTTTCTCTCCTGTGTGTATCTACAACAAAGGGCGGATTTTTAACTGTTGATAACTGGCATAAATATGATAAATACGCATGAAATTATCTCATTATTTGAAGAAAGGACGATTCTGCTTGTATTGAAGATAATTATTGCAACTTTAAGTCAAAAATAGTCCAGCTAACCCTGATTAAAAACATTCTCCATACTGTAGCCATAGGAAGGATAGGTGAAGTACGAACCACAAAGTTGAACCTGGAGTCAAGCATCAGTGTATCCGTACGTATGCAGGGACAAATCTTTTGCGTACAAATTTAAGTGGGAACGGTGAATTACATACACATTGTCATAGGATAGAAGTCGTCGTGGTGGTTTGTCGAGATCATCGTAGTATAGAAGATTATAAACATCATCACACACCAGTAGGATTTTGTGTTTACGTGCCAAGCGAATCAATTCTCTGCAGCGAGCTGGAAAGAAACAATGCAAAAGAATAAATGCTAATCATTTATAAACCAACAGCTGGAATTTACTCCTTGACAAAAATTATAGCACGAGGCTTGATGACATTTACGTATTCTTATGGTTGAATATTTCGGATATATATATATATATTTGATACATGTAATTGCTGTCATTTGAAACTCAATTATTATTAATATACAATGATTTTGAGGAGTTCACGCAGGACTAGTATATTGTACCAACATGAGCAAGAAAGTGTTTTAAGTGGTACACTTAACTGTCAAATTTTGAAGGAAAATACAGAAAAAAACAAAAGTACATGCTACATGAAAAACGGAAATTCCTCTAATAAATTCAATCACCTTATTGAAATTCAATCACTCTACTGAAATTCAATCACCCTCCAATTTCATGGACAAAATTCAAGCAGTGGTTCTAATAATTTGGTCACCCTCTAAAATCATTGAAATAACAACGAAATTATACATTATCTGCATTCTCTAACTTCCTGTTCTAATAAATTAGATCACAACTGAGATTTTGGTGGAAATGTCAGTTCCTGTAATAGAATTATTAGGGGAATTATGCTCAACCAATTAGATTCATATTAGATTCATACATTTCAAACACTTTTTCTATTACATGTATCTCATATACATGTACAGTGTAGATTCATGATATTTTTCCCCCGTGAGTTTCCACCGCAACATTTTTTCCCACGACAGTTTCCACAACGACATTTCCCCCAGCGACATTTTCCCCCATATAATATTATTAGTGGAGTTTTTAATCTGTTCATTGATGTTTTTTCTTTCTTCCTGAATAGCTGAAGATCAATTCCTGTGCCACTTTTAGTTCCGGACGAACGTGTGTTGTGTGCGCAGGATAAATCTGGGGCTCAACACGTGGAACCCGCTGGGAGAAATGAGATGCAAGCCTAATATTCAACTGTTCCTATTTACTGTGACTTAATCCTTCACTGAGCAATGAGTGACACATTTTTCTCTTTGTTGAGAATAGTAGTTTTTAATTTTAAACCATATCAGTAAGCTCAATTTTCATTTCAAATTAAATTAGAATAATTAAAGGATGGGAATAGAGATACTAGTACTGGAATAATTGATGTATTTTTATTGAAATTTCATCAAATCTCCTTCGACTCCTTTAGCAGGATATTTCCCCAGTATTTGATGTATCCAAAAACACAGGAGACTACAAGCGGGTCCCAAGTGTTGAGCCCCAGATTTATCTTGAGCGCACAACACAGCATTCCTCCAGAACGAAAATTGGCACAGGAATCTTCAGCTTCGTAGAAAGGAAGAAAAAACACCCATAAACAAATTCAAAAATCACTAATTATATTATATGGGGGAAAATTTTGCTAGGGGGAAATATTCCCAGGGAAAAATGTTGCTTGTGGGAAATGTCGCTGTGTATAATAAAGTTCAGTTGTAAAAACAACCTTATTCTTACAGACCTCCTTACCAGGGCTGTAGCAAATTCCAGTGGGATTATGGAACGTAGGGATTAGGTAGGCAATGGCCCAGTAGGGTCTGCTCTCAGTAATTTGTACATGGCTATATAGAGCATGCTGCTCCGTCAGAAGCTTGTCAAACACTTCAGTCTTGATACCATCTTCATCCATCGGCACTGAAACGATATTGAGTATATAATAATATTAATAATTGGAGCTGCAAGCAGCATCGAGCCAGGGACCAGGTCTACACAGTGCCTAGTATCCAGGCCTATGCCGGTATGTGACCGCCAATTGCCTTCACAAAATATCTCAGCAGCCTTGTAATCAGGTTCAAGAGAACAAACGCTTGCAATATGGATAAGGTTTATCACAAAATTCGTGTGTTCATATTCCAACAACTTTGATTGGTCGATGGTGGCCATCTTTTTTAACGGATGAAGTTTTTATCTCTAAGAATGAGAGAACTCAATCCATTGATCATGTGTACCAAGTTTCACAACGATCGGAGCAGCGGTTTCAGAAGCGAAGATCGTTGAAGGTTTAGCGCTAAATCCAATATGGGCGCCAAACCATTCAGCCAATCGAAAATATTTACTTTCAGTGCAACAGACCATAGACTTCCCGATATATCGCAGTGACCTAGAAATCCGTATCTAGCAGGGTTCAAGAGAATAAGCCGTTGCAAAATTGGCAAAGTTTTTCACAGAATTCAAGATGGCGGCCAAACCACGTGACCTAGCAGCAAAATTTTTGCATATTCGTGATCGCCATGTCCTATAACATATATTTCATAACTTTTCCGGTCAAAATCCGTTACTTGAAAATTCGACCATTTTGATTGGTTGATGGCGGCCATCTTTTTTAACCGATGAACTTTATGAGTCATAATGTGGGAGAACTCTGCCCATTGATCATGTGTACCAAGTTCGACAACGACCGAAGCAGCAGTTTCGGAAGAGAAGATCGTTGAAGGTTTGGAGCTCAATCCAATATGGCCGCCAAACCATTCAGCCAATCGAAAACATTTGCTTTCAGTGCAACAGACCATGACCTTCCTGACATATCGCAGTGACCTAGAAATCCGTATCTATCAGGGTTCAAGAGAATAAGCCGTTGCAAAATTGTTAAAGTTTTTCACAGAATTCAAGATGGCGGCCAAACCACGTGACCTAGGAGCAAAATTTTTGCATATTCGTGATCGTCATGTCCTATAACATATATTTCATAACTTTTCCGGTCAAAATCCGTTACTTGAAAATCGGACCATTTTGATTGGTCGATGGCGGCCTTTTTTTTTAACGCATGAACTTGATAAGTCATAATATAGGAGAACTCTGTCCATTGATCATGTGTACCAAGTTTCACAACGATCAGTTAAGCGGTTTCAGAGGAGAAGATCGTTGAAGGTTTTAAGCTTAATTCAAGATGGCCGCCAAGGCATCTGACCAATCAGAATCAACTTAGTATATGCATTAGATCTCATCCCCCAGAACATATCCTGTAAGTTTGGTCTTAATCCACCGCATCGTTCTTGAGATATCTGTGTCGCAAAATCATGTGGAATAATAATAATAAGAATTGGAGCTGCGAGCAGCATCTAGCCGGGGACCAGGTCTACACAGGGCCTAGTATCCAGGCCTATGCCGGAATGTGACCGACAAACCGTTCAGCTAATCGACAGTATTTTGCATACAGTGCAACAGACCATAGCCTTCCCAATATATCTCAGCAGCCTAGTAATCTGTACCTATCAAGGTTCAAGAGAACAAGCGCTTGCAATATGGATAAGGTTTATCACAAAATCCGTGTGTTCATATTCTAACAATTTTGATTGGTCGATGGTGGCCATCTTTTTTTAACGGATGAAGTTTTTACCTCTAAGAATGAGAGAACTCAATCCATTGATCATGTGTGTCAAGTTTCACAACGATCGGAGTAGCGGTTTCAGAAGAGAAGATCGTTGAAGGTATGGCGCTAAATCCAATATGGCCGCCAAACCATTCAGCCAATCAAAAATATTTGCTTTCAGTGCAACAGACCATGGCCTTCCCGATATATCGCAGTGACCTAGAAATCCGTATCTATCAGGTTTCAAGAGAATAAGCCGTTGCAAAATTGGCAAAGTTTTTCACAGAATTCAAGATGGCGGCCAAACCACGTAATCTAGGAGCAAAATGTTTGCATATTCGTGATCGCCATGTCCTATAACATATATTTCATAACTTTTTCGGTCAAAATCCGTCACTTGAAAATCCGACCATTTTGATTGGTCAGTGGTGGCCATCTTTTTTAACGGATGAACTTTATAAGTCATTATATTGGAGAACTCTGTCCATTGATCATGTGTACCAAGTTTCACAACGATCGGAGTAGCGGTTTCAGAAGAGAAGATCGTTGAAGGTTTGGCGCTAAATCCAATATGGCCGCCAAACCATTCAGCTAATCGAAAATATTTGCTTTCAGTGCAACAGACCATGGCCTTCCCGATATATCGCAGTGACCTAGAAATCCGTATCTATCAGGGTTCAAGAGAATAAGCCGTTGCAAAACTGGCAACGTTTTTCACAGAATTCAAGATGGCGGCCAAACCACGTGACCTAGGAGCAAAATTTTTATTCGTGATCGCCATGTTCCATAACATATATTTCATAACTTTTCCGGTCAAAATCCGTTACTTGAAAATCCGACCATTTTGATTGGTCGATGGCGGCCATCTTTTTTAACGGATGAACTTTATAAGTCATAATATGGGAGAACTCTGTCCATTGATCTTGTGTACCAAGTTTCATAGTGATCGGTTCAGCGGTTTCAGAGGAGAAGATCGTTGAAGGGTTTAAGCCTAATCCAAGATGGGCGCCAAGGCATCTGACCAATCAGAATCAACTTAGTATATGCATTAGATCTCATCCCCTAGAACATATCCTGTACGTTTGGTCTTAATCCACCTCATCGTTCTTGAGATATCTGTGGCGCAAAATCATGTGGAATAATAAGAATAATCCGAACGATTTCAATAGGGGACCTAGGTCCTGTGGACCTGGTCCCCTAATAATCCGAATGATTTCAATAGGGGACCTAGGTCCTCCGGACCTGGTCCCCTAATTATACACCCGATAGTATTCTACACATTCATTCTCTATACCGTACAGATACCATGCATGACAGTGGTTAGTATTGCACTACGGTAATCCCTCTAATAATTCAATCCCCCTGAAAATTTTGATCACTCCCAATTTTTGGGGCAACATTCAATAATTTTTTTTTTTTTCTTTGATAGGCATTCAATCAACTGTTCTGATAAATTTGACCACTCTCTAAAATCAATAGAAATAACAATAAAATAAAGGATTATCCGTATTATTTTGGGCCATTTTGCCAACGTCTTGTTCTAATAAATTTGATCACTCTAAGAGTTTATAGTGGCGAATTTCTATTCCTGTGATTGGATTATTAGAGGAATTACCATACAGTCAGGATAGATGGTGCAGTTTTTCGTGATATAGATCGATGTAAAGTGATGAATTAACTGACACAGTGTATTAACCGATTTGTATGTTTCTTCTTTACTGACTTCTTAATGCCTTTCAATTTGATCAACCTGCTGTTACCCATGATTAATATACTGCTAGAATATGTAACGCTCACATCCACCTTACATATTTCAAGTTTGAAATCCCTGTAGTATTCTAAGATGATTTTCTTAGGTGAAACTGGAATCTGACGTTCTACTGGTAGAATCTGAGATTCTGCTAGCGGAGACTGGAATTCCAGTTTAGATACCAGATCTCAGGTTCTACCACAACACATTCACGGACAAATATATTGTTTATACATGTCTATATGTCACACTCAAAATTATCACTCATATGGTGACAATCAGTTTGAATGGTGGAGGAAGCCAGAGTACCCAGAGAAAGCCACCGCCCGTCGGCAAGTAACTGGCAAATTTTCACACATGCACCAGCGGGGCTCGAACCCGTGTCGGTTCAGCAGTGTGAGGCTTGTGATCACCAGTGAAGCGCCTTAGACCACTCGGCCAATGAGGGACCCCTTGTATAAATGATGATTAGTTTTTCAACGAAAGGTAATTCATCCGAAAAAACAACTGCATCCATACCTGAAACTGACTTCATTTCATTCTTGAAGAACCGGATACTATGGTAATAGGAGAGTTCTTCCAGGAAGACAGGGTTATCCTTGTTGAATAAGGTGCTCACCACCAGGTGGAGCCCTTGTGAGGCCCCGCCTGACACTAGTAAATTCTCACTATCAAACAAGAAGACAATTTGAAAATAGGATGATAGATGAAATGGAAGAACCATGCAGAGCATTGAGAAGAGAGGACAGATTGATTCTGGGATTTATACCACGCCAAAGTTAAAGTTATGGTAAAGTTATGCAAGTTTAAATATCACAGGTGCATTCTATCATAAAGCATGCCAACATCTGTCATTTTTTCATCTGTTATAACAAAAATGACATTAGCAACATTTCAAATGATGATGACCTTACAAAAACAAAATTAATCGGCTGTAACCACATACTTGTCATTATTTGACCACTACTGACTCATCAAGCTGGTAAAAAATTTGGGCAAACGGGAATAATAAGATATGAAAGTGAAATAAAATTGGTGTCTAACATCGGATCTGTCAAGGTGGATGACATTAGAAAAATTCAAACATCGTTTTTCAGTCCAAGAAACATACGTACACAGTGTCTTAGAAATGGTAGGCATAAGAGTATCCATTGCAAACAAGCTGGTACACGAAAATTACCCAATTTGTAATGAGTAAACATACTTTTGAGCATCAGAAAAAATGTCATTTGTGTTGCCAACGTCATTATCGGCTAATGCCACTCTTTTAGATTTCAAAGCAAACCTGTGACAGACAGCTGATCTCAAAATGTCCAACGGAATGATTAATGTGAATATCCCGAAGGATTCAAATATAAAAGCTGAAATGTTTAATGGAATTAGAAACAGGAGTAGTGTGACTAACGTCACAGGACCTACAAAATAGGGTGAGGAAGACGACTTGGGGGTCCAAGCGTAATGTTTTAGGCCACCTAAGTAGGTCAAATTTTCATCAAATGTATGTCAGCTCAGAACTTGCTGGTAACAGTACCCTAATGCACGTTCATGCCAAAAATCAAGGTTCTAATGTCAATGGTTCTCTTTATTTTGCCGACGAAAGGATTCGGATGGACTCACTCACTCACTCACTCATTACCGGACAATTTGCAAATGACAGCCTACTTCGTAGGAATACCAAAGCTGTTGCAAACGTAATTTGACAAAATGATGTTTGCTACACCTTGTTAATTATTGTTGTCGAAATTCACATAAATGAAGTTTGCTTCGATATTTCATTATGCTTTCAATCCATTGTGGGTTTTGTTGTGATAATTGTATACAGTTTGGAATTATTAGCTTCCACGAACAAAAATTAAAAACAAAAATGCGAGTCTGTCATTGATGACAGATGAAAATAGTAGATAGATGGTACGCTTTATAATAGAATACGCCTACAACCATTAGGTTATTTAGAGCGTGTAAATAAATTATTCTTAACTACTATTTAATTATACTGAAATGATGGACTTCTGAAGTTATTTCTTATGCACAACCTGTCATCATGTGACCAGCCAACCCATGATAAATGCACCACATGCACTTGAAGGCAATAATATTGTTAAACATAGTATTGGGCTGTATTTAAAGAATTAACAGAGGTCATTACTCTCTGTGACTTCACTATTGGTAAAATACCATTAGTTTGAGAAGAATGAGGATTTTGATATAATCACTGGTAGAGGTTATAATCTATAACTTCTGTAAGTTGGTCAGGCAAATGGTGACAAATTGGCAGTTTGACCTGGCGACCCAGAAAAATAGGTCAGTATCACTGTTACAGGACTCCTTGAATGCTCCTAAATAGGCATACTCATTCTTGGAATAGAGTGGTAACAATGGATTGGATTATCTCAGAATGAGGATATAGGGCGTGATGAAGGATTGGCTCGGTCATGTCTTGGATTGAAGGTGAGTAACTATGGGATTGATGGTGAGGGCTTCTGGGATTTGAGAATGAGTAAATCTTGAATTGATTGTGAGACTCAAGAGATCGAGGGTGAGAGACTCTGAGATTGAAGGCGAGGGCCTCTGAGATTTGAAGATGGGGACTCTTGGATTGAGAATGAGAGACTCTTGAATTGACTGTGAAACTCTGGGATTGATGGTGAGGGCTTCTGGGATTTGAGAATGAGTAAATCTTGAATTGATTGTGAGACTCAAGAGATCGAGGGTGAGAGACTCTGAGATTGAAGGCGAGGGCATCTGGGATTTGAAGATGGGGACACTTGGATTGAGAATGAGAGACTCTTGAATTGACGGTAAAACTCTGGGATTGATGGTGAGGGCTCTGGGATTGAAGGTGAAGGACTCTGGGATTAAGGATAAAGAAATCAAAATTTGAAGGCAAAGAAAATTGAAGGCGAAGAACTTTGGTGGTGAGGCTGAGGGGTGAGAGGCTTTGGGATAGAGGGTGAGGGACTTTGAGGGTGATCGAGAGTGAAGGACTGGGATTGAGGGTGATGGATTCTGGGATTGCGAATGAGGGACTCTGGGATTGAGGGTGACAGACTCTGGGATTGAGCTTTAGAACTTTGGGAAAGAGGGTGAGGGACTTTGAGAGTGATTGAGAGTGAAGGATTCTGGGATTGAGGGTGAGGGACTCTGGAATTGAGGGAGGGTGATTGAGGGTGACTGTGAGGGATTGTTACTGAGGAACTTTGAGGGAGAGTGAGGGAATCTGGGATTGAGGGTGAGGGACTTCGGGATTGAGGGTGAGGGACTCTGAGATTGAGGGTGAGGGACTCTGGGATTGAGGGAAGGTGATTGAGGGTGACTGTGAGGGACTTCTTACATTGTACTTCCAATACATGTAAATTTAAGTATGTTATGGTCCAAGTGGAGGAGTGATGCTTTAATAAACAGTTCAATAAATCTGTAAGGTCACACACACTCTGGCACTGGATCCTCCCCCCCCCCCCTCCTCACTCTCAAAACTGGCATCCTTGGCTTGATGGACTCAGTCATTTGCCACCCTATATGACTTATCAGTACAAGGCTGATATACCATTCTGCCGACGTCCTGTCCCTGCACAGACAAATACTCTATAGTCTTGTCCTCTAAGTACAAAGATCGATGTGATTGATAATACATCATCATTATGAACACTTATCATTGAAGAAGCCATGCAACCAAATTCTCAAAACCATCCTACACATAGCAGGTAGGCGCAATACAACAGTCAGATGATTTTCATAGAATATTTTACCGGAACAAGGGCACCAGCACGGCCACATGGTTGCTATGATTTGTAGTCTTCTGAGGTGATAATTCTATGACCCAACCAAAGACAATTTATATTATAATATACTATATGTCGTCGCATGGTCAGGGTCAGAGGAATATCGGAGTGTCCCAGGACATCAGAGCATCCTCAGTTCCTATTATCCTAGACACTGATCAGCCCAGCCGTTACAGCACCTGGTTGACTCTAGAGCTGACAATACACAGTGTCTATCGTCTAACAACATGCACAAGTTGAAAATACTACCTTAAGACTGGTTCCTGGTACTCCTGTGAGAGAAATTTGGCCAGTTCTTCACTAAACTCTTTCGGTGATCTGCAGCTGTGTCCATACTGAAATATCTCTTGTTCAAGAGCTGGGTCACCCTGTGGCAGAAAAGGGTATATCGATTAGATTCAGTAATTTAATGTATGTAATACAGTACTAAATACTCTGAATGGAGAATATTTCAACCTTCATGCCGTCATAATTACATAATAATCCTGGTTGGCATGTCGGATATACAAGCCAATATTTGAATGTTATATTTCATTTTAAATATTACGTATATTGATAGTAATAAAATATGATTGCATTATGGCATATGCCCTAAAGATCAAACGTTTCATTTCTCTGTTTTCACTCCAGTCTGACGTATTCCACTGAAGTCACAGAATATACACATGCGCTAGATATGGACAGACAGTGAGAGAGAGAGAATTCAGATTTAACATAGCGTTCAGCAATATTTCAGCTACATAGTGTCGATCAAACAGTGGCATCCTATGCCACTATATACAGCTAGTTTGAAATATGACTGCTGTGCACAATCATCACAAGTATGTCTACATGCCTGCATCAAGAGAATAGTTTACCATCTTACTTGAAAACAAACCAATCACTCTGCATAGGCCTATATTGCTAGAACAATGGAATTTCTTAAAATCTTTGATGCAATGGCGAAAGACTATAGTACAAGGATGATTCGTATGTATCATATCAAACATACCGAGGTGGGCATGGTGGGTGTGTTTGATAATTTTGTGTCGGTCGAGTTTTCACCTATTTGTATATTATAATAGCTTATAAAGTGTAGGCATAAATGGCAGATTCCAAGATAACCTATAGTCCACTAGCTAACACACATTTCCGTCAATCATTGATGGAACATGACATTTGCAACACCTATAAATTCAAAAATATCGTGAACAAACAATGTGCCCTGTACCTTACTATCTTAAACATGTCATTGAATTGCATAAGATGAAAATAAACCGGTACCCCTATGAACTCTTTGTACAGTTTTTAATTTAGCGGGACAAAACAAAAATGACAAATGCAACATTTGTTTTCCTTATGTCATTTTTCCGTCAAAATCTATTTTGTATATGTACAACAAATTTCTTGTAAGACAACCACTTGCATATGCTCAGTCGAATTAGGCCAATTGTATTGATGTATCTGTACCCTTGTCAGTGTATGACATCACCCAATGCCATGCTGTAATATTGGGTCTTTTCAAAATTTTGCTAATGTCATTTCCGTCACGGAGGTTGGACGGAAATGATATTAGCAACGTTTTTCAAACGCTCATAGTATCCATGTATTGGTATTTAACACACTGGCAATGGTTCCTATATCTTAATAAGGTCAAGCTAATGTCACTGTAAATCTTTTTTTGAATAATTTAGTTGACATTTGATTTGTGGTAATCACTGTAAAAAAAGTATGACGGAAATATGACATTAGCACAAGTGACATTAGCAACATTTACATTTCTGTCTCTCTGTTATACTGCAGATAAGAAATTGTTATACTGCAGATAAGAAATATACCGGGTAAAACTGTTACACAACCGTGGTGGATTTGGCAAACCTGTACATGACAAGGAGTTAGTTTTTTAGTATTTTTAACGTTGCTAATGTCATTTTTCGGTTGGACGGAGAATTTGACGGAAAAGTGGACTAGGTTATCGTGGAATCCGCCAAATACCCAGTGTATATTATCAGATACTGCTAGTGTTTTACATATATTTCATTATTTTTCCAGAATATGCTATCCATAAAGATAAACCATTAGTTCGCACGTTCCTTAGATTTTTAACCCAGGAGTTCGGGAATAAGAGTGATTGGGACTGACGAGCCTAAAAACAAGAACCTGGCATTTCTATTAAACCCCTGCAAATCAGAATGAGTGAATAGGATTAAACGTCGCTTTCAACAATATTTCAGTCATAGCATGACGAACCAACTGTGAGATAGCCCCTCCACATGTACAGATATCATGTTTTACATGTACCATATCCTCTGATGAGGGTGACTGGCAGGTACATTTCCTGTGCTTTATTTCAGGCTTGCTCTGATATTATCTTT
Source organism: Hanleya hanleyi (assembly GCA_036873755.1). NCBI lineage: Eukaryota > Metazoa > Mollusca > Polyplacophora > Lepidopleurida > Hanleyidae > Hanleya > Hanleya hanleyi. Next base: position 12,263 of record JAVTVY010009991.1, on the reverse strand, counting down.
TGATATAGATTTAACATTAAGAAATTGATGTTTGTTTTAGCAAACTACATTTTTCAAGATATACCAATATATTCTTCTTATAAGCGTGATCTACAGGCCTAAGCCCTTGCATATGAAAATTGCAACCAGCTGATATTTTGGCCTGGTATTGGATAGTAACAGGACTGATTTGCACACAGTGGGGCTGATTTCAACTGAAGTATATTATCAGCACTCATTCTTTACCAGGCTGATAATTAGGTCACACAAAATGCATTCACAGGGCCTGGGCTGATCAGATTTGTCAAAATGCAAGGCTTGCATGTGGTGCGTTGATTTTTACAGCAAATTTGTCAATATGCTCCATCTGAATCCATATGGCAAACTGGAGTAGAACATCGCTGCAAATGGGCACTGTCAGAGCTTGGTTTGACCAACTAACTGTGCAGCGATGTTCTGCTTGACTGAGCCGTCGACTCTTAACATGCAGTTAGATAGGCCAAACGGACAAATTTTGCTGTAAAAATTTTATTTTAAGTCTACTATTTTGAATTTTATCGTCTAAGCTTATATATCAAAAGGTATCGACAAAAAACCTGATTAGGTACATTCATTCCTGGTTGAAAATCAACGACAAATCTTTGCGAGGGAGGCCAACAGATTGGTCATTACCTTGAAGTCCGCCATGCCCTATAGTTGGTTTGTTGGCAACATAATGAAATTTGAAATGGGAAAGTAAAATTAGAGTTGCCTCCCCTGATGTGTTTTATGATTGACATCATAAAACGATCATAATCACATTATCATGGTTATAACAGGTTAAATTTACAAATGTTTGGTAAAGGACACACGCATACCAACAGTTCATAATTCACGCCATTCACGGCACGTGATTTGATACTAGTACGCACTGTCACATGAATCGAATGTTTGAAATTACACTTATGGAAACTGGACCCTCAATGACCTTTTCCCCCTGACATCCCAAACAACGTACCAAAACCTTTTGAGACGCTTCTAAAAGCATTTTACTACATCCCTCTAAACATTCTTTGGCTGGATGTCCTTGACGAAGATTGGCAAATTCGAAGTCTCCTGACGACATCTTGAAAATATGATATTGTCAGAATTTTTCTCAAATCATTTCGCCGGTCGGTGCCAGCTGTCACGTGTCATATACACATGTGCATCTGAGCAAATCGGAGACCTTCATGAACCGAGCACTCAACTAATTTATGAAGGTTTCCGAAGACAAAATCTGTCAGCTCCTTCATGATATTTAGATAGATAAGATAAGACTTTATTATTTATATAACAGTGAAATCCTTATATTTTCTTCACTCTTAAAAGTGATATTTTCATTGCAGTTAGATAACACTTTTGCAGTTAGATAACACTTTTGTTATCTAACTGCTGAGTACATGTGAACTCTGACCTGACAGTGACGTTGCCGGAACTACTTCTTTCACTACGGTACTTTCATTCCGAGAATGCTTGCCAACAATTCATAACCCTTCAAAACTTCGTCATGGAATGAATATATATACAGATCATTTCATATAAAATTCAATATATCTGTTATTTAAGTGTTAGCTAACATATCCACGCAGCGCTGGTACGATCTATAAAATACTTTGAGTGATCGGCCTCAATCGTCGGTCGATCTGTCTCAATATTTGGGCGAAGTTTTTTCCACTGGTCTTGGACGATTTGACCTTGGACGATATGACCTGATATCGTGATGTCAGGTCTATTTTTAGACTTTCGCAGTAAGTGAACTTTTAGGCTCCTTCGACATAAAACAACAGTTGTTACGTCAACCAAGAATGCACAATTAATACTGGTATGAGTAGAAATAAAGTTACTAACCACCTTGGGTCCTTATAGACTTTCGCAAAGATGATGCAGAAAAGCGTGAAACCCGCAAACTGCGATGGGCTGGCTTTCTGCATGTTCAGTAGGAAAACGCTTCAGTTACGTTCGAGCCCAAAGATATACAAACAAGCTAAAAGGGGATAGCTCTAAAGTTGATTTCTCATATGCTGCATAGCGGTTTCCACATACAGTTACCCAGACGGAGAGCTTGAAGTTGCAGTTTGTCGTGTTTATCCGACCATGCGTGTTCGGCACAGTCGCGAGTCGAGTCAGCAGTGTTGTGTTTCTGTTGCCCGTTCTTCCGGTTTCACTTCAGGCAATTCAACTGAACCGAGATGTAGACAGCTATCAACAGGCCCACGTGTCACTGTCCTTCGTGAGAACTTGCCTTCCTTTCACTGTCGGGTAAACTGAAAGTCTGTAAACTCTTCTAAATTCAAGAAGATTTTTTCTTCTCGCTTCGATCGCGATCTTTCGCCGCTTGATTGACAGTTGCACGTGACTTCAGACGGGACTCTTCCATTCCCATTGGCTAATGTCTTTGTATTTCTCCGCGGCATAAACAAAATAAAATCCGACCCAATTTGTGTTAGAAAATTACTTCAAAAGACAGCCCACGGTGTCTAATATTACAAAATTGATAAGAAAAATAATGTTCTATAAATAATAAATAGAATATTGCACTGTTGAGTTTGAATAGCATAAATATTTGTTCTCGTGAAAGGTGGAAGGATAACCCACTCGACGCTTCGCGTCTCGTGGGTTATCCTTCCACCTTTCACTCGAACAAATATTTATGCTATTCAAACTCAACAGTGCAATATCCTCTATTTATTTGCTTCTCTTGCCCGAAGGCTAATATGGCACAGCATGTTAAAAAATTCAAATACTCAATAAAGAGTCAGGATATATCTAAGTAGTCGAGGATAGAGGGTCTATCATTCGCCGCAGGGGAGACATGTTGTTGACAGCCATATATGCATGTATAGACTACGAGTCTTTCAAATGCTCAAAGCATTCGTGAACATATCTCGCTACACTGGATGGCTGCACTCATTATCCGGACCATCTAAATAGGAAAATAGTATCATCAAATAGATTTAATAAATATGGTCCGATACAGTTAAAGAGTTTATCTCTCTGGGGTTGGAATCTCGTGCATTGCAGGAGAAATGCTTCCCATCCTCAACAACCTTACAGGTGAGACAGAGCCTTAATTTGTTCACGAAGCGTAGAGGCCTATTGTGATAGCGTCCTTTTTCAATTTCCAATTTGTGGGCACTAGCTAATTCTGAACCGTGTAAGGGCTACGCATCCTCACCTCCGAAGGTTTCCTCAAAAGTACTGTAAGTCTCCAGTTTATTGTATTCAGAGATCGTGCTTAACAAATATATTACGGTACGTACCGGTAGTTAAAGTTTTCCGACTAAGTTTATAGGGTTGGTTTTTGGGAATTACAACCTTGATTCTCCCACAGATATGCACAACCAGTTGCCAAGAGAGGTTTTATGATAAAGGTTACCCGGTTACTGCAGTTTGGGCTTCTTATAGCAGGCGCCTCGGAGCACGTTTGAAAGGGGGGCTGAACTCTATATCGGCCATGTTAAATGCTGGACTGGTGCTATCTAAGATAGGACTTATAACATTGCAGTCTCAAAAAGTGTTGGGGGGCCGTTCCGCGGCCCCTGTATAGTAGCTTCAATTTTATTGAAAAGAAATTTATTGTCGACCGTCATTGTCGACCAGGATCAATGTTTTCCTTCGGACACAAACACTGCGAGAGTAGTGGCGGGAAATTTATTTATGATGTAGGCCTATATTGTTGGCCAGGAACAATGTTTTCGTTCGGACAAAAAATACTGCGGGACTAAGAGCGGGAAATTTCTTGTCGACTGTCATTGTCGTTCAGGACCAAAGTTTTCCTTCGGACTCAAACATTGCGAAAGTAGCTGCGGGAAATTTATTCAAACACTGCGAGAGAAGTGGCGGGAAATTTATTGTCGACCGTCATTGTCAACCAGGACCAAGGTTTTCCTTTCGACTAAAACAAGTACTGCGAGAGTAAGGGCAAAAAATTTATTGTCGACCGTCATTGTCGACCAGGACCAATGTTCCCTTCCGACTCAAACACTGCGAACGTAAGGGCAAGACATTCATTGTCGACCGTCATTGTCAACCAGGACCAATGTTTTCCGTCCGACTAAACACTGCGAGAGTGAAGGCAAGAAAATTATTGTCAACCAGAATCAATGTTTTCCTTCGGACACAAACACTGCGAGAGTAGTGGTGGGAAATTTATTTATAGCCTACATTGTTGGTCAGGAACAATGTTTTCGTTTGGACTAAAATACTGCGGGAGTAAGAGCGGGAAATGAGTAGGAGCAAGAAATTTATTGTCGACCGCCATTGTCGACCAGGACCAAAGTTTTCCTTCGGACTCAAACATTGCGAGAGTATAGCTGCGGAAAATTTATTCAAACACTGCGAGAGAAGTGACGGGAAATTTATTGTCGACCGTCATTGTCATCCAGGACCATGGTTTTCTTTTCGATTAAACACTGCGAGAGTGAGGGCAAGAAATTTATTGCCGACCGTCATTGTCGACAAGGGTCAATGTTTTCCTTTGGACACAAACACTGCGAGAGTAGTGGCGGGAAATTTATTGTCGACCGTCATTGTCAATCAGGACCAAGGTTTTCCTTCCAACTAAATACTGCGAGAGTGAAGGCAGGAAATTTATTGACAACCAGGATCAATGTTTTCCTTCGGACACAAACACTGCGAGAGTAGTAGCGGGAAATTTATTTGTATCCTACATTGTTGGCCAGGAACAATGTTTTCCTTCGGACTAAAATGCTGCGGGAGTAAGAGCGGGAAATGAGTAGGGGCAAGAAATTTATTGGCGATCGTCATTGTCAACCAGGACCATGGTTTTCTTTTCGATTAAACACTGCGAGAGTGAGGGCAAGAAATTTATTGTCGACCGTCATTGTCGACCAGGATCATGATTTCCTTCGGACACAAACACTGCGAGACTAGTGGCGGGAAATTTATTTGCGACATACATTGTTGACCAGGAACAATGTTTTCGTTCAGACTAAAACACTGCGACAGCAAGAGCGGGAAATGAGTAGAGGCGAGAAATTTATTGTCGACCGTCATTGTAGACCCGGACCAATGTTTTCCTTCGGACTCAAACATTGCGAGAGTATCTGCGGGAAATTTATTCAAACACTGCGAGAGACTTGGCGGGAAATTTATTGTCGACCGTCATTGACATTTATCGGTGTGGAGAGTAAGAATGTCCGGTGGCTAAGAGTGTCCGGCCCCAATCTTCTAACTCAGCTAGGACACTTTTCTCCACATTGGGGACAAGTGCCCGTCCTTGGTTGCAAAAAAAAGAATATGAAAAGAGACACGTATGACCAGAAAATTCTTATCCATCACACCGGTACTGAAAAACACTGCATCAAATTTGTAGCACAGGAACGGCGGATTTTGAGCAGTGGAAAAAATGTCCAGGTGGGGGAAATGTCATCATCCGAACGCATGGCGCGATATAATACGTAGAAATGTCCAGATGGAGAAATGTCCTCGGTGGGAAAATTTGAAGGGGGGAGAGGGTAATGATCCTCCCACCGACTCTCCCCACTGAACATTACACCAAAGAATCGAAGTTTTTATGTTATAAAATAATATATTATTTCCGAGGCCAGAACATTCCCCCTTCCGGACATTTACCCACTAGGACATTCTTCTTTCGACATTTGATCTTCTGGACTTTTTCCCTTCTGGACATTGTCCTATCTCATATTTCACGGGGGAGGTGGGTGTGGGAGGGGGGGGGGGGGAGTACGGTGTATTCGAGGATAATTAAAAGTAAGCAAATAAAGGTAAATATATTTATGGCAATGGATATTGCAGTGCAGGACACAAGCTCAACCCATACTCATTGCCAATTTTGTTGTTGTATTTCTGTTGAACCCACTCATAGTTTAACTGATGCGGGATATGGTAGTTTAACCGATCTTATAGTCTCTAGTAAGGTATTGTAAATAAATAATACAAGTGACTGATTAGAGTTATTCATCAGTCGCTTTTAAGACTGATAAAACAATAGATACAACGGTGGCAAAATGGAACAGAGCATATAATCGGTAAATATAATTTTTTCTTACCCCATTATACTTCCTTTAATAAAAATGTTCAATATTGAAATATTCAAAAGTTCTTGTGTGTTGAGATAGAAATAAAGTTTTTTTTGTTTTGTTTTTTTTTGGTACAATTTTGTGATAAAAAAAACACAAGCACAAGAAAACCATTTCATATTAGAAAAAGATAGGAAAAGGAAATGTCCAGAATGGAAGAACTCCAGAAGGCACAATGTCCAGAAGTGGAAATGTCTGAAGTGAAAATGTCCTAGTGTGAAAATGTTCACGAGGAGGGAATGTCTGCGTTCCCCAATGGACTCGCAAACTAAGGGACCGTTCAAAATTTATCTTGAGGGGGGGGGGGGCGGTGGAAATTCAGCTGATGACCCTAAGTTATGTGTGACCCCCCCTCCTTTGGCTGGAAGGTTACCAGTGACCCCCCCTCACCTGATACCATATTTATCAATGACCCCCCCCCCCCGCCATCTCACCACAAGGTCATTCCCCCCATGGACATTTCCCCCAGTGGGCATTTCCCCCGGTGGACATTTCCTTCAATGGACATTTCCCCCACCCTACAATGTATTTTGAACATAGTTTTTAAATAATTTGGCACATCATATATATAGCACATTTTTAAACAATATTATGGATCACATAGTGATAACATATAAATCATATACATATTATATATTTTAGCATTTTAAGAAAACATATCACATTGTGGTAAAATAAAAGATGTATTTTTAAACAATATTATTTTGTTCTATTTTTTACCTCAGTTTTCACTTCAGTTCAGTTTTATGCTCATCAAATGGCTTCATGACACCGACCTATGAACAGTTAATGTTACGCTATATACCATGTATACATCTTTTATATTGTTTTAAAATGTGCTGACTGTATAATACTGATATATACTGTGTATATGTATAATAACTTCTCACTTTGTGACTCAATTATCGTAAAACATATGTGGAAATCCTTATATCTTTATATATAGAAACAAAATTGCGTTATTACAAAATTATTTAAAAACCATGTTTAAAATAACCTAAAAATATAGGGTGGAGGAAATGTCCACTGGGGGAAATGTCCAAGGGGGAAATGTCCGTACACCATTCCAACCTAGCCAGGGGCACTAAAATGATGCAGTGTGAAATTATATTAAGACCGATTGAAAACATGTTAATAATATGAAGAGCTATTCGTTGATAAACATAAAGGATTTGCTATAGATGCACTGTGTACTAACTCAAATCTAGCTGAATAGGGGCCTAGCTTTTAATACATCTTGAGAAGAGTAAATATGATTATAAAGCCATTTACCAGTCTCATGTCCTACTACACTACAGGAGGTTTGTACAGAGATTAATGCTAACAGAACGTAGGTCTATCTATGGTACTGTATGTTGTTTAGGCTTATGATAAACCATAGAGCCTACTGTTTAATATGCTCCATGGATAAACAACGCCGTGTTCTGATACATGTGTTTCCTGCATCTAAAGTCCACCCTGGTTCTTCAACATTAAAAACATGAAATTCATACAGAAGCTCAAGAAATCTTAGCTGAACAGCTGTCCATTTATCATCATCATTTATCAAGTTACTGATGACCCCCCCTCTACACACAGTCTAGTTACACATGACCCCCCCTTCGTAGGGCTCGAAGTTATTGGTGACCCCCCCTCAAATTCCACCGCCCCCCCTCAGGATAAATTTTGAATGGTCCCTATAATGACCCATGAAGCACATCTAGAACAATAAAGAAATAAAACACAAGGCCTGTACACCGGGTACCATTCTATTACGAGAGAGGTAACCAGGCCACGAATGCTTTGTCCTGGAGGATAAGTTCTGCTCGGCTTTGCCAGACGAACTATAAAAGTAATAGGGAAAGCGTAAATGCTGTCCTGTTGACCTACTTTTGTGGGGTTGTGTTTGGTTGGAGTAAAGATCACGTGACTTTCAGGTAGCAGCGTACACACGGCTGGTCCAAATGTGTCGTACGTGGTGTCCTATTGAAGGGCTTGTTCGGTAATTAGACTGGGGTGATGACGTTGAACTACGACGTCATTCTGCGCATACGCAGCTGGAAGTAGTATAGGAAGGGCATTTGAGATTTTTTCGCGAGTTTTGTGGCATACGTGGCTCAGATGTGTAGTGCTCGATATCCTTGCACGCACAGTGGAACAATGGTGATGACGTTGACTTGTGTTATGCGCATGTCCCCACTAGAATATGCTACTCGTATCATCTGTGTGTTTTACATGCTATATTATAGACTGCACACATTGAATTACATGGAATAGCCGCCACTCTAACGTCGAAAGGCCCTCAACGCCCATCTTCACGCATTGATACACAAACGCTGGGAGTAAAAAAACATCACGAGACGCACACCTATCCCTTATTGTCTTAATGCCTTGACGCAGTCAGAAGAAATAGAGGAAGATAGATGAACGACGACAAGCTACGGTTCACGTATCCATACTCTTGTCCGTGCCATCATAATCGCGGTCGCTCTTGTCCAGTCAGAAACCGCCATTTGAGAAGCTGCCTTTGTCAAACTCTTCTTCATCCATATTTGCTCTTGGCCGTGTTCGTCAGACGTTGGTTCTGGTCCACCCTTAAGCGTCAGTCTGCATACTGTAACGATAACATGTCATTGAACACATGTTTAGACTACATGATTCAGAGCCTCTGTGGGTGGTAACCTCATATGCTTTGGCAAGTGACGCTTGGTTTGTATGATGACTCAGTACGTGGGATGTCTGGGTCGACTCTCAGTGTCGACAGTCTCTGCATCAGTATCTACATACCCAAGCCAAGTTTCTGGTGCCTCATCATATCGTAGTATATGTCTGTCTGCCAATTACTGAGTGAGTGAGTGAGTGAGTGAGTGAGCGAAGTATGAGTGAGTGAGTATGTGAACCATATATGAAGCATTAGCTTCAGTCTGTAGCCACACTCTGAGCGGGCACTACGTTATGTCAAAATACAAGCGTCCAGTCCGTTATTCAACACTCAGCCGTCGCTCATAGAATTTCCACGTTCATAATCCAAAGACCTAATTTATATAACAGCAATAGCACCAAATACAAAGTAAGATAGTCATAGTATACATGCTAGCGTCTAGTCCGCCATTCAATATTCAGCAGTCGTCCATTAAAGAATTTCTGCGTCCGTAATCCAAAGACCTAATTCATATAATAACATTAGCACCAAATCAAGAGATTAAATCTTAGTATACATAAAAGTAGGTTAATTTCCTGCAAGAGAGAAGCGGTCAGCAGTTTTCAATGATGCCAGCAAGACATCATGATGTTTCAAAAATATCAAATCCGTATTGCTGATCAATATACTTAATCCATATGATTTTATTTGTAATGTCGTTATCTAGAGTATGATGTGTCTCAGTCACGCTTCGATTGTGACTGTTCATATGAAAACCACGAGGATCTTGAAATAATAGGTTCATACGGCCCTAGCCCCAGTTAAGCGGAATCAGACACAAGTTACGAAACGTACCACCATAGATCTTGCACGCTACGCTCGTATTTTGCTATCAGCATGCGATATGCCAAATTCGAGAAACTTCGAGTGGAGGCGTTTGAGGATAAAGCCCTGTTTAATAAGTTTCTGCAATAATGTTTTCTAACGTTGACTAAAATCGTCACATTTAACACAGGATCTAGCGTGAGTGAGTGAACAGGTTTTAACGTCGCCACAGGATCTAGCAAACGCTACTAGAGGAGATATGTATACACCATGTAAACATAAGCTAACTTCCTGCAAGAGAGTTAGCGGTCTACAGATTTCAATGATGCTGGCAAGACGTTCCAAAACTATGAAATCCGTATCGATGATCAGTATTCTTAATCCATATGATGCGATGACGGTCAGCGGCTAGACCGGGAGTGGAAAGACACATCGGCTGATTAAAATTCTTGGAGGGAGGTCCCATCATTTATACTTGTATCGTACGTCGTTACGATAGAGCATTAAGGCGTTAAGGTAGGGCGTTATGGCGATGTGACGGACTTTACGGCGTAACGACGGGAGTTGGTGCGCGCCACTGAGTTACGATGAATTAGTGTCAATTCCTTGGGACATCACGTGATCATTCAGACCAATCAGAGCTTCTGAGGTGTCTCACAAGGGCGTTGAAGCGTTAATATAGGCGTTGGTAAGCGTTACTGTGTTAAGTCTATAAAAGCACCCCTTGCCGATACACGTGCACAGTTGACGTTCATTCCTTCATCATGGCTTATACTGGCTCCGAGTGTGGGCGAACCGTTAAAGTGTAACCGTGGCACTTGTGTAAGTTTATGCCATATTCAAGATAACGATGTGAATAACAAAACGTAGTGAAGTTTTTCCCCAACATTTCACTCGTGTTCTATATCGGAGGATCCAAAGGCAGATTTCTACAGTGGGAGAGACATTTTCTCTGCCTCTTTTGACGTCAGAGATGACGATAACGACGTCATACTTCGAGCGTCCTGCACCGTCTGCGGGATGTCGCGGCATGCAGAGAATGGAACAGTTTTGTAACAATGTTGCGTTGTGACGTGGTTTATCCTTCGATAATAACGTCACAAGTTCCGACATGCATGTGGCGCTGTTCATTGTCATAACATTAATAATACTGAAATTGTTATCGCAAAACAAGAAAAAATCATAATTTCTATAATTTGGAAGATTATCTTGGATATGACGTAAACTTGCAAAAGTACCACAGTTACACTTTAACAAACACCACGATATGCTGAAGGCTTTGAACGATGAAGATACTTTTTAATGATGAAGATACTGTAAAGGGTGATGTAGATATTATTTAGACTTCCGACACTGAATTTCTGCCGACTGGTCACACACTTGGCATAGCATATGGGGTTCTATATTGGAGTAAAATTCACCATTTCGTTTTTTCTTTGGCGACACTTCCCGAAAATTCCGTTTTCCGGACTTTCCCCCTATATTCTAATTTTTGCATGCAACCACAAGTCACGTGTCCGGAAGTTACCACTAATCGGAAGTGTCCTCGCACCGGAAGTCATCTCGAACGGGATGATCGTGAAGTTTATCCCAAACAATCACAGCCCCCAACATAAGTCAATGCGCTAGAATTTATGCTTTATGTATTACTGGCTATGAGGAAAAGGCCATCGATGGGGAGTTGGGGAGTAGAATAGCAGCTGCAAATACTCAATCAGACATTTTTCAGTGAGCATTTCGAATAAAATGTATTGTTATTAACAACTTGGGGTATGGTTCTTTCTGTAATAATGGGTCCGTGGAGCCTTGGTGCCGGTGTGAAGACTAAGGATATCCGGTGGCTAAGAGTGTCCGGGTTCTATCGCCCAACCCAGCTAGGACAGTTTTCTCAACATTGGGAACAAGTGTCCGTCCTTAGTTGCAATAGAAAATGACATGAAAAGGGAATAATTATCTGCAGGAAATTCTTATCCATCACACCGGTATCTGGAAGTTCTAAAAATAGTGAGAAATGATTGCTCGATTCATGGCATGTATGGTGACGGTGAGTAGTTTTAGCAAAGTTCATGAGATAATAGACCAAAATAGTTGAGAGCCTGTAGCAGGGGTGTTGTGGGGGACTGGTGCGGTTTGTATGGGTGCAGTGAGGTGAGTGTGATGGGGACGCAGGTCTGCACAGGTGCTGGTCAGGTGTCATACGCAGTTGGGACCAGGAGTGGCGACGAAAGGGGTAGTTCCTCAGAACGTCACAGGTCGTTGGGGGTGGGGGGGGGGGGGGTGCTGAAAATCGTACACCAATGAAAGGATTCGCTTATATCTGTCCCCCAGAACTGAGGAGCCGCCGGACATATAGCTACCAACACCCCGCTCGGGGGGTCGATAGGAGCAATCTGCAACTATTTTCAGCAATTGCGCTTGGCAAGGCCTTATATTAGACAAGGTCCATGAGAGCCGGGGAAGGACACATACACTTCGCTGAGGGATCTCCCGGGCCTCCGAGCGATATCTTTCCTGAGCATCACACTACCTGTACCACTCTCACGGGTGTGGTATTTCCCATATTGGGTTTTACGATTTTGAGGCAATCTGGAACCAAGGCGCCCACTATATGGAACCGATGACAAAACTCATCGGATGATGTGTGAGGTCCTGGTGAGAGTTATCGGTTACGAGCTACACGGCATGTGTGTCCACCCATGACTGCCATTCTCTTATTGCTCTCTTTCGGCCGCCTCAATCTGACCCTGCCAATATGT
>JAVTVY010009990.1:0-43860 GCA_036873755.1 Hanleya hanleyi | reverse complement strand
CGGAACCGTGGAGGGGACATAGTTAATATTTTTTTAATTCCCCCGGAAACAATTGACCAATCGCGAATTTCCTCCCAGATAACTATCTCGGGGTAAATTATTATTAGTTTGTTGTTACATTGTTAAAATTTCATAAAATTTTCATGACCAAATGTTCAGTTATTTAATCTATATATATAATGTCAACACTGCATTGTACATACATGTAGGAAATCTCTATTTAATATAACTTAAGGAAATCTACATGCCACCTTTGGGGATTGTGTAAGTGTATATCAGGTAGGTACTAACAAATCAGCATGTCCCGGCCAGACAAAGGTACATGTATGTTGTGTGTGTTGTGAAAAGAGTGAGTGAGTGAGTAGGATTTAACGTCGTTTTCAACAAATTTTCAGCCATATCACGACGGTGCCTACATGTGCCTGGACACGAGCGCGCCCTCAGTTCCTTTTACCCTGGACACTGATAAGCCCAGCTGTGAGCGGGGATATTTTCATATCCTGAAAGTCCTCAGTGGGATTCGAACCCACGCCAGACCAGCAGCCGAAATTACGAGCGTGCACTTTTTCACCATGGCCACACTCCCGCCCTCCGTGTCGTGAAAAGAAAGAATCTTATCAAGTACCAATATATGTACATCATGTATATTAAGCCTATATATGAACATGTAATTATAATGCAGAATTCATTAATTTACTGAGGAGAGATGTGCCGGCAGATCATTTATTTTAATTATGTTCCAATCATGAGTCCCAACTCCCCGACAGATATTTGTAATTCAATAATTGTGTTGCTGACGCCTGAATTGGGAACTGTACTTGCCTGCTACTTCAGTGTCTTAAAGTTAATCATAAATTTATATATAGAAAGAAAAAAGAATATACAGGCACTGATCTACAACTAGGTGAGTATGCAAATGGAATAATACATAAATTTCATAACGAACTACAAGAGGGCTGGTTTTCAGGTTCCAGTCCTCACTATTTTGTTCACTAATGTCAGGATCACACGGTGATAAGGGGATATAACACCGCAGTTTTGTGAGCGTGGTGTGGTCTCGACGCCGGCCAAGTGTCTGCCCTTCTAATAGTAATATTTATTCCCTACCTCGACCCCCCCCCCCCCACATTAATCTAATTACCCATTACAACGGCTCAGAACTACTCTGAGAGGGCAAGAACTGTTCTGCGCTCACTTCTAGGCTTTGCCTATTACATATTAAACATAATCTATAGGTGTTGTGGCGGCTGATGTGGGTGTGGGTGTGGGTTCAAAATGGCGGCTGTGGGTGTGGGTGTGGGTGTGGGTTCAAAATGGCGGCTGTGGGTGTGGGTGTGGGTTCAAAATGGCGGCTGTGGGTGTGGGTGTGGGTGTGGGTTCAAAATGGCGGCTGATGTGGGTGTGGGTGTGGGTTCAAAAATGAAAAATTTGAAAATCAATTTTCCTATTTCTAAGCTTAAACTTACCTTCACATACCTTATTGCTATCGTGTTCCTACGCGATTGCCTATTGTAACACATTACCACAGAAACAAAATAATCCCCTGAGCTCCCCAGTGCCCATGCGCGAGTACCCAGAATCCAATCTGTCCGACCACGTCACTTCCTTCTTTCCTATTCAATCGCAGTGTGAATAACCCATTAGCGGGGAGGCTGGGAGGGCCATCACAGTATGTGAAGGTAAGTTTATTAAGCTTAGAAATAGGAAAATTGATTTTCAAATTTTTCATATTTCTTGCGCTGTAAAACTTACCTTCACATACCTTATTGCTAGAATATCATAGCAGGACGGAGGGAATAGTGGTCGAAACAGAAAGGAATCTCAAGCATAGGCGAAGGGGAAAACAGGAGTCAGCCAGGTAATCGAGTGCCATAAACACATGTAAGATGAGTATATTATGGCTATCGATCTATCACCCGGCCCCGATAAGAGGGCACTGTGAATAGGCTGACAGGGCACTAGACCGAAACGTCTTCCCCCCCCCCCCCTTTTTTGAAAATTGGGGAGAGCAAACACTTACCAATTTTCAAAATTGGTAGACTCACTAGGTCTAGTGCATACATGTCGACGGGTATCAACGGCCTGGGCGCCACGTGCGGACCCAGAGTGTAGAAATCCCGTCTCAACAGCATCCAATTCCGGAGGTGATGACAGACAGACGTATCGCAAACCTCCAGATTACAGCCCTCAAGATGTCAAATGTCGTCCACGGAAATGTCAGATCATAGAAATCAGCATGTCCGTACAGTCCTGATCTGATGAATCCAAACCTAGGAGAGTGTTACCTCCGCAGGTACGTCCGTGTACGCCAAACGAGAAGTTTTGAAAAGCTAGGAAAAAGATATTTCATATTTCCTGCTTTATACGAGGGCGTAAATATGCCGTTGACGAAGGTCCAGAACAAACGCACGTGTTATAACACAAGAGCGCTATGAGGGCCCATAACTCTGCCATCTAATTTAACTCGGACAGAGGCGGGTTGACGGTCTCCGGAAATTAAGTCATAAAGCGACTGATACTGATGACAAATCCCGGAAATGTAGAACCCGTAGATATGCTGGGATGACGAAATCCGGTTCATACTTCATGTAACACACGACAATGCATAAATTAGCGAAGTCTGGGAGGAAAAATATGACTAAGGTTTTAGTGCCCATCAGCTGCACCAAGACGTAGATAATAGTTTCCCACATGAAGTATCTGCCGGACGCTCGCCGTAACAAGCTACCAGATTAAAAACATCGTCATCTATGATCACAGTAGGTTATTATTTGATGTCGTACATGTAGGCTGAAAGACACTCTTGAAAACGATACAGCGCCAAAACCAGCTCCGGAACTGCAACGTCTGGAGTGAATCTCAGTATCCATCGGAAAGCGACGGAGTGAACAAACGACTCCATCCATCCATCCATCCTTCTCCAGGAAGTGGAAAAAGATTTACGTGGAACGAGGCGTTGACACCTGAACAACCCGAGATATCGCATATCATTACACATACGTCGCTCGCTGAACAAGATCTCCGCTCCTAACCGATACGTTTAAATCGGATGTAAGGTGAAGAGAGGAGCTACTATATGGCGTCCTCGATGAAAACACCCGAGATGGAAGGGCTTCTTGTTCTGGAAGACGTATTACGTGAAGATGCTCTGAAGACAAACCAAATCATTTTCAAGAAGAAAAGCTGGCTGATGGGGAAAACCGGAACTGGGTCAGATAACATGTACTGATGCCACTGACCGGAAACCGGTCGCCGAAATAGTTGTCATCAGAGTAGCAGCGGCCGAAGAATGTGTCCTCCAGCAAGGATACGCCATAAACATACGCAAGACGCTGCCATGACTGCTGGGATCGTAGTAAGAGAAATATAAACCGGAATCATAAAGTCGCTGAAATTTCTCATAACTGAAGCATTCGACCTGGCGGTCTACGAGTAGCTGTCACCCGGTCGTAAGAACCTGATAGAGAGTTCGACATACCGGAAACGTGACAAACTCGTAGCGACGATCCCTAGAAGCAGTAGTCACTGGGGAAACATCACTGTTCCCTGTGCTTGTTTATGAAGGTCAAAAGCTATGATGTCTGACACAACACAAGCGTTGGTTATTGAGAATTTGTTGACTTCCGCTGTAACGAGACGACTGTCAATTCTTGAACCCAAATATGTTCTCCAGCCCTCCTCGACGCCGTCTTAGAAGAATGGCTGAGACGGAGGAAGAAACACCGGTCAAATGTTCTCCGTGCAAACTGGAGCAGTACAGGTGAGATTTGACCTCCAAAAAGGATTTAGGTGCGTACTGGGACGAACACTTCAACGCCACAGCAATGATACCTCAGTGTCGGAAGAAAAGAACAGCACATTACCGCCGGAATGAAGGCTCTTCCATATTGTCATCCACTTTAGAAGAGGAAAGACAGAAGAGAAATATAGATTCTGTGCTTACACTACAGGTAATACAGAACTGAATAAGTCCGGGGTAGCTCGGTATGAGACAAGTATCATGGAAACTGAAAGAGTATCCATTGAAGCTTGCCTACCAAACCGATCATGTTGCTGGAACTATTCCGCTGCAAACTGGGGAAACGATGACGAGGCGACGCAGTCTCATACACCACCCTGGACACTCGCCTGCCAGGAGTAGTTTAGCCGCAATAGGGATGTAACCTCAAGAAGAATAGGTAAATCGTAGGTTCTTCCGGTTACGTGACATCGGAGATGAAGTCCCTAGGTCGCGGCAAGCGACTACGTCATCATCGCCGAGAAGTCTGTCATCAATTCCACATTCTCCACCGGAATTAGAGAAGATGAGGGAATGCGATTTTAACAGAAACGGTTCCAATGAAACCAATCCGTGTCAAGTTTAGCCAGATAACATGTTCTGGCGTAACTGACCAGCGTAATCACAATCCCATGATGAGCTGTGTGCCGAAGAAGACGAGTCGAAACAGGTCTCCATAAGAGGATTTCTTTAGTGAATACGTTCACTATACCTCTAAAAGACACAGTCGAAGTGGAATACCCAGAGGATCGACCAGGATCCCATAGGGCAGAAACTGCAGAAGATCACGTATTCTAGGAAAGTACGATCACTCCTTGTTTCGTTAAGATGATCAAACTCGGCAAGCATTGTCAGAATTTTTTGGGAATAGATGTGACGTACAAATAGTTGAACGAAACAGACCCAAAATGTATGGTTCAAACGAATTTGATCCAAATTCTGACAATAAGTCATACCTGGAGATAATGCTCCATTCATGACGCAACAGCAACACCCAATCGTCAGGGTCTACATAAGTCATATGGATCAACGAGGAACCGGAAACTGATGGACGGTAAAGGAATGCGCATGCGCAAACCCTCGTTAAGACCCAAAGACCATTGTAAAGCTGACTAGAGGGCCCGGGTGATGCTGTGACCCTGCAGAGTTACAAACCGGAGTGAAAACCGGAATTGACGTCATACTGCCCAGCTGCAAAGTCATACGACCAGATACCAACGTTGCTAGTTGACAGATGTCGTAGACAGGAAGGAATGCACTATGAAGATAGGCAGAACTTCAGGCAGCTAGATATGGGAATAAATCACCTGCATTCTCGAAACTGAAGAGCGAGATACAGCGGTGAAAATTCGCCAAATCGGAAACGATTGAAGCAATGGAGTGGCCAAGTATCCGAATCCATAAAACAACAACCGTTTCGTTGACATCAAAGCAGGCATTTGTATGATCGAAACCAATACGTAGAACGCCGTAGTTGATGAACTTGTCTTCACAACTTACGATTGTAAGTTAAATGTGAAAACAGGATACTCTCAATAGTTGCGTAATCGTCAACAGTAAGTTGTTATAAGAAACAGCAAAATGGTGACATAATCTGTACTTCCTCTCCGAAGTCACAGACGCCAATGAGAGACTGCCGACGTTTGTACGGTCGAAACCAATACGTAGAACGCCGTAGCCCCTTAAAAGAAGGAATGCGCTATGAAGATAGGCAGAACTTCTGGCAGCTAGATATGGGAATAAATCACCTGCTTTCTCAAAACTGTAGAGCGAGACACAGCGGTGAAAATTCGCCAAAACGGAAACGGTTGAAGCAATGGAGTGGTCCAATATCCGAATCCATAAAAGAACAACAGTTCCGTTGTCACCAAAGTAGGCGTTTGCACGGTCGAAACCAATACGTAAAACGCCGTAAATGATGATCAGTTGTCTTCACAACATACGATGAAGACAGGAAACTCTCAATAACTGTGTATACGTCACCGGTGAGTTGTTATAGGAAGCAGCCACATGGTGACACAATCTGTACTTCCGGTCCGGAAGTGACAGAAGTCGTTGAGAGATAGTCGGTCTAACTGGGTACTTAGGCCGAAGGTGCAGATGAGCAACATTCACTACCTGTGTATGAAGATAGGCATAGGTCTAAATACGATACCGTATGCCTCACAGATTAGAGATGGAAGTGAAGATCTGCATAACCGGAAGTCGAATGTGATGTAAGACCTGATGGTTGATAACATTCAACGTTACCGGATGTGGCCGAGCAACCGAAACAATAGGATACGATGAGGCCCCTTTTGCGTCCCCCGTCTTTCTTCCGTAATGAACAGATACGGGGGAATACAAGGGCTGTGTATAGCTGAGTATAGGCATGTAATTCTTATCGTCGAATAAACAGCCCAATGGAACAGGTATTTATTATTTTATTGTAGAATAAATAGCTCAGTGATACGTCGTATGTCTGTGTAATCGGAAGCTGAAGCCACGTAAGTTGAAACATGCGCCGTATATAACAGCAGATGTAGATGTGCAACCTTTACTTCACGTCTCGAAAGATGGAAAACGACAGTAAACACCCGATGTACCGGAAGTCGAATGTGACAACCGTTGTAACATGAGAAGTTACACTACGAGGTACATCGGACTACAGAAGCCACCGAAGGAAATGATGTAGGCCTGTACACCGCATGACGAACAGGAAATGCAGAGTAAGTCGGAGCAGTGTAGGAATCAGCCGGTCTGCTACACATCGATGACGTAACCGGAACACATTACATCGATGACGTAACTGGAGAACTAAACATCGATGGTTGAACCGGAACATCATACACCGATTACGTAACAGAACATCACAAGTTGCAGCAAGCCTGTAGAAGGATGTAGTTGCCGAAGTCGGAACATGCG
Organism: Hanleya hanleyi; assembly: GCA_036873755.1. Taxonomy (NCBI): domain Eukaryota; kingdom Metazoa; phylum Mollusca; class Polyplacophora; order Lepidopleurida; family Hanleyidae; genus Hanleya; species Hanleya hanleyi. The sequence continues at coordinate 37,178 of JAVTVY010009990.1, read as the reverse complement.
CAAGAACAGAAGCGGAAGTTCCGAAGATGATACCGGAAGGTATGATGTAAGAGGTTGCATGAAGATATCCGAGAAACTCGGAATAGACGTAGACCGGAAGTCATAACTGGACCCAGGCGTACGTGGTTGTAGTACCGGTTGAGAAGCTGCGGGGTGCTGACAATGGTTGCGGCAGAGCCCTATATAATCTCGGCACATTCAAAAATGAACGGTCAGATTCAGCAAAACCGGATACTGGTGTAATAGTCACCGATGACAGGAAGTGATGATATTACAGATGCAGCAGACATCTCCGTAGTTTGTGTAGACGGCGATGAGCTGGGCCGAATTGTTTATAAATTCTCCGGAAGTGACGGGTCCTTGACAGGGGGGTAGTCACAATCTCCGACTTTATCGACGAAGTTCCAGTTTGCTGAGGAAATAGTAGACACAGCAAACCGGAACAGGAGTTATTACAACCGACGACCTTACGGAAGTGGTGTAATAACGGAAGAAATTGCAGGCACATCTTTTCTCAATTTCTCCGGCATTGTTGTAGAAATATCTTCTGTATGACAAGGCTGTACCAAGGTGTTCGATGCAGCCGCCGATTACCATAATCTGAAATTGGAAGTAGGGAACAACATATGCGATCAAGGTCATCTCGTATCTGGATGACGAACGCCATTTTGTACCAGTTACAAACTTCACATAATCAGAAATAGTTGGAAGAATATTTATTACAACAATGAAGTGAAACGGGGTGTCATTTTAACATGAAATTACGTTAACAGACATAAGAAAAGAAGGCTCTCCGTCTCTAAAGACGAGACGGAGAACAATACAATTTCTCGGCCCGCCAGACGGGAGACGACAGAAATTCACTAGCACATGAACCGACAAGATATTTCCTTTTGTCAGAAATACGCTGACGGGACAAAGCTTATTCCTCTTACAAACTGGTCAAACCAGTTTCTCCCGACACAACGGACCCACCAAGGTGTGCCCGCAAGCCGGCTTCATAGACCACATACAACGCAGACAATGGAAGCCATTTTATTTGATTCAGACATGATTGAATACTTCCCGACGGGTGAGATTTCCAGGCCCGGTAGGTAAACCAAGAATCACAGAATCACAGTAAATCCAAGGTATTAATCCCAGGTAGAATCCGAGGTAATATCCAAGGTAAATTCCGAGGTAATGCGTGGTAAACTCAAAGTAGATCCATAGATTTTTCAGACGAAATTGAGAACACGTGTTTCCACTACGACTTGTAGAAGAAAGAAGGAAGTGACGTGGTCGGACAGATTGGATTCTGGGTACTCGCGCATGGGCACTGGGGAGCTCAGGGGATTATTTTGTTTCTGTGGTAATGTGTTACAATAGGCAATCGCGTAGGAACACGATAGCAATAAGGTATGTGAAGGTAAGTTTTACAGCGCAAGAAATTGGCGGCTGTGGGTGTGGGTGTGGGTTCAAAATGGCGGCTGATGTGGGTGTGGGTGTGGGTTCAAAATGGCGGCTGATGTGGGTGTGGGTGTGGGTTCAAAATGGCGGTTGTGGGGTGGGGTGGTTAAAATGGCGGTTGTGGGGTGGGGTGGTTAAAATGTAGGTCTTTAGGAGAACGTGTCACAGTGAAAAAAGACATCACAGTTATTTCCCTATATTATGGAAACTTGTAGCGGCCAAGTTTAGTATCTACAGGTAGGCATTTATATATTGGCAGAATTTTCTCGTGTAACTCAACCATTCTTCACATGGATCAGCTGTTTTTATGTCAACAAAACAGCTCTATTTTTACTTTCATTCGCGGGATTGCATGGACGTCCACTGCCAGTTTTGGACCATTTATCAATGCAAATTTCACGTATTTTCTCAAACAGCTCATGACATATAACGCTCCAATAATTCTCCACATATGCAGTCAGTCCTCCGGGATATTTTTCCAGCAACTTGACAAGGAACACGGAATGGGACACCGTACATTTGTACTACGTTACACATTCCCGCTACATCATGAAATATCCGTACACCATCACTATATATGCCTACGATCTTACTATTTATAGAGTTTGTCGCTCAAAATCACTCATTGACTTTATCGACAAGAATTACACCATGCCTCGCGCATGGCTCAGCTGAGATTACAGCGTAGTACTATCACGTCGCCAGTTCCGGTGCGCTCAACATAAATTTTCTGGTTTGTACAAGAGAATGTCGTGAATTGCGAAACTTATCACCACGATAATTCCGCAAGTTTTCAAGGCCTTTATCAGACAATATTAATTGGCTGAAATGGAATGTGTTGTCAAGCAATGCACCGATACCGATACGCCTCGAAAGGTGTCAGTTCCGACGCACAAGAGCCAGTTCCGGTGCAGCCTCGTTTTCACATTGACCTCTGGCCCAATTCAGGTCATGCTTACCGTAAATATGTTAAAGTAAATTGCGAAGCAAATGTCAGATTCAATATCTCCGTGGTTCTACTTAATTGACTAATTTATGCTCGTTATGTTGGTGTAGAAATACACCAAGTGTGGAGGATGTCATACCATCCGGCTGTATGCCTGGGACCTATTTCACATTTTGTTTGTAATTTATGGGTTGACCAGTTATTTCACATTTTTGTTTGTAATTTATGGGTTGATCAGTTGTATAATGTATGTGACTTACAAGAGCGATAGGTGCATATTTGGAGTGGGCCAACCCGGTAAAATTACTAGGTTTTTCTGAACAGCAGGGAATGTTCAATAATTAAATCCATGCATGTTTCAAATAATAAGGTGATAAGTAACAATGCACAAAGTCTCAACTATTTATTAATTTGATGACAAATGTTCTGTCGATAATGGCCACAATAAGTTCACACTCGGTTTGTATATTTGTCAAACGCATACGAATAACTGTGTCAACTAATGGCAAACGGGTAATGTCTAGTGAATTCCTACAAACAGAGAAGAAAAATTTACTATATAACGAAAGGTACGTATGAAAGACGTGGATCGACTTCAAGTAAACCATAGTACAAGTCTGCAGAATTTCTGATGACCATTGATCGAGAAATAAAAGAACTGATCAGAAATAAAATTTAAATCCAAGAAATCGGCGATGTGTGGGCCTGTGCAAGTTTTACACCTGTTTCAAAATAAGTCAAATAATTAAATTATTCCATAAGATGACGTAAAATTTGTTTTTTTCTATGCCAAAAAGTTCAATGATGGATAATAAATCCCATATACTGGAGCACACCGGTACGTAATATTAGGCTACATTTCATCTTATAATATTAATAAACGTTAACATTTAAAATTTGTTATAAGAACTATTTTAGTCACGCAGCGGAGGCACTTTATGTACATAATAAACTTGCCGTATTCTTCAAGGCATACAATGGATGGCGAACAGGTTGACAGGTCAGTCCCGAATTAAACATGCATCAATCAGGTGAGGTGCTATTCAACAGGCCTGTAGCCAAGTGTTTCTGCGTTCAGGCCAATCTCAGTAAATTCAGCTATTGATTGATTGATTGAAATTGTAGTTTACGGATTTCGCGGCCCATCAACTCAATGTTTTATTTAAATTTCACGGTACATTTGCAGCGCTAGATATTAAAATAAATAAATAATGAATAACAATAACAATGAGGAAATATAAATACTAGTAGAGAAGAGTAGCTATGTACAAGTAGTTAAGTCTGTTATTGGTTATTATACTGATAAATATGTGTTATAATCGCGTGGATGCATGATTCCTTTGTCTTGTTACCTCACAGTACGCACAAAGCCGTCCAGAAAAAAAACTGGGAGAACCAGGGCGTCTTCAGGATTCTTCGGGGCGACATCCCTAACGACGCCCTTGGAAACAGGGTGGGTCCTTCCAGAAATCTGTGTCTGTAACAATTGCTTGGAGTGTGTATTGGGGTACCACGGAATAATACGAGAGATCCTGAAGGATCTTGGTGCCCACCATTGTCCGATAATTGTAAGCTAATGACTAGAGGATCTTTTTGTCCATTGTTACTAAGAACAGACAATTGATTTGTAATTTTGTTTACAGAATTTCGAATCTGAGTGAAAAAGATTCTGTTTCTTGGGCTATTTTGAGATATCTCCTTTAAGATACCATGCAGCTGCATGTTAATTATTGTGTTTGTAACTGTTTCTTATTCTATTCACTGTTGTCTGTCATCTTGTAATTGTACATGTATGTGTAATATGTCTGTTGGGAGAGGCGTTCAAATAGGCTCTGCCTGTTCGCCGATCCCTGTTTCCTGGTGAAATAAATATACTGTTTAAATCAAGATACCATGCTCGAAAATAGTAAGATGGTACAATAATGCTTAATACTGAAGGGATCCGGTCCGCGCAGTAATGTTGAAACTTCAAAAGTGCCTGGATCCTGATTATCTCCCTTGGATCGAAACATCCAGTAGTCTACAGTTGTCGAGTTGTGACATTGAGTCACAAGACTGAGGTCGGCATACGAAACGGTGGAGCAGTTCACTTGCTACTGCATGGACTAAAGAAGGCTGATTTAAAATTTGAAGAAATACATTTTAATTCAGAATTATTTGAACTCCTTGATATGAAAGGTGAAGGTACGGATATTCTCTATAGTCAATATATAGAATATGCCCCACCGTTTGATCCGCCGACTCTTGTGATGCAACGTCACTTGAGAATACCAAATTAATTTGGAGCGTAACTTGGATTTTCGAATCGGACCAAAAAAGGTATCTTGCACTAATAGGCCCCATGTGAGACCTGTGTACCAAATTTCAGAAAAATCCATGAAATATTTCCCAAGAATTCACGGTAACAATGTTTCAAGGGGAAATTCAAGATGGCCGCCTTGTGGCCATATTGGATCTTCGATTCGGACCGAAAAAGGTACCTTGCACAACTAGACCATAAGGGGAACCTGTGTACCAAATTTGAGAAAGATCCATGCAGTACTTCCTGAGAAATCACGATAACAAATTTGCATAGGAAAATCCAAGATGGCGGCCTGTTTTGCCATATTGAATTTTCGAATCGGACCAGAGAACAACTAGACGACAAGGTGAACCTGTGTACCTAATTTAACAAAGATCCATGCAGTAGTTCCTGAGAAATCGCAATAACAAAGTTTCATGGGGAAATCCAAGATGGCCGCCTGATGGACATATTGGATTTTGGAATCGGACCAAAAAAGGTTTCTTGCACAACTGGACCCCAAGGGGAACATGTGTACCAAATTTGAGAAAGATCCATGAAGTAGTTCCTGAGAAATCGCGATAACAAGTTTTCATATGGGAATCCAAGATGGCTGCCTAGTGGCCATATTGGATTTCGGAATCGGACCAAAAAAGGTTTCTTGCACAACTAGACCCCAAGGGGAACCTGTGTACCAAATTTGAGAAAGATCCGTGCAGTAGTTCCTGAGAAATCGCGATAACAAGGTTTCATGGGGAAATCCAAGATGGCTGCCTGGTGGCCATATTGGATTTTCGAATCGGACCAAAAAAGGTTTCTTGCACAACTAGACCCCAAGGGGAACCTGCGTAACAAATTTGAGAAAGATCTATGCAGTTGTTCCTGAGAAATCATGATAACAAGGTTTTACGGGAAAATCCAAGATGGCTGCCTGGTGGCCATATTGGATTTTCGAATCGGTCCAGAAAAGGTATCTGCACATCTAGACCCCAAGAGGAACCTGTGTACCAAATTTCAGAAAGATCCGTGCAGTAGTTCCTGAGACATCGCGATAACAAGGTTTTACGGGAAAATCCAAGATGGCCGCCCTGTGGCCATATTGGATTTTCGAATCGGACCAGAAAAAGTATCTGCACAACTAGGCCCCAAGGGGAATATGTGTACCAAATTTCAGAAAGATCCATGCAGTAGTTCCTGAGAAATCGTGATAGCAAGGTTTCATGGGGAAATCCAAGATGGCCGCCCTGTGGCCATATTGGATTTTCGAATCGGACCAGAAAAGGTATCTGCACATCTAGACCCCAAGAGGAACCTGTGTACCAAATTTCAGAAAGATCCGTGCAGTAGTTCCTGAGAAATCGTGATAACAAGGTTTCATGGGGAAATCCAAGATGGCTGCCCTGTGGCCATATTGGATTTTCGAATCGGACCAGAAAAGGTATCTGCACATCTAGACCCCAAGGGGAACCTGTGTACCAAATTTCAGAAAGATCCGTGCCGTAGTTCCTGAGAAATCGCGATAACAAGGTTTCATGGAGAAATCCAAGATGGCCGCCCTGTGGCCATATTGGATTTTCGAATCGGACCAGAAAAGGTATCTGCACAACTAGGCCTCAAGGAGAATCTCTGTACCAAATTTCAGAAAGATCCATGCAGTAGTTCCTGAGAAATCGTGATAACAAGGTTTCATGGGGAAATCCAAGATGGCCGCCCTGTGGCCATATTGGATTCTCGAATCGGACCAGAAAAGGTATCTGCACATCTAGACCCCAAGAGGAACCTGTGTACAAAATTTCAGAAAGATCCGTGCAGTAGTTCCTGAGAAATCGCGATAACAAGGTTTCATGGGGAAATCCAAGATGGCCGCCCTGTGGCCATATTGGATTTTCGAATCGGGCTAGAAAAGTTATCTGCACAACTAGACCCCAAGGGGAACATGTGTGCGAAATTTCAGAAAGATCCGTGCAGTAGTTCCCGAGAAATCGCGATAACAAGAATTGTTTACGGACGGACGACGGACGACGGACGACGGACTGACTGACGGACGACGGACCACGGACAAAAGGCGATTTGAACAGCCCACCATCTGGTGATGGTGTATCACGGAATATTATATCTAACTTCAGCGTTATATAAATCTCGTGCGAATTTGAAACTACATTTGTTAGTCAATTAGGGGGCTGCTTGGTGAAACAATTTCAGAGTCATGCCAACAGTTAGTTACACACGGTCGCACATAGTCTAATATATAAACATTATCCTAAAACCATATCCATATATGACATCAGTTCCAGACAGTGTGCGTGATAAACCGTACAGATCAAAGAGTTCACTTCCGCCGAAGAGTCTGGCTTTGTTATAGTGTAGCAAATGTGAAAAGATTGTGCCGTGCAAAGATGGTAATCTCTGTGAATTAAACGGCAATCATTGTCAGAGAGAAAAGGTAGAAATTGTCGTGATTGGCTTATTATATGGGATCTCGTAGAATATCGGCGAACATTTCGCACGAAGTTTTCATAGCGTTACTTCTAGATGGTATTTCCCTGATTTACCATCCCGATTTACCAAGATTGGGTTCAGGCGAACCCCCTTTTGGGGAAAAAATCCTGATACAATGCCCCTTTGAGATGGAAGCGAACCCGCTATTTGCCTCTTTTTCTCATACAGCGAAGCTCCTGATGGACCCTTTAAAGGCGAAGCCAACCACCCCTCAAGATTTTGAGGAAAACAACCGCCACTGCAGTCGGAATACTGACAAACTCTAGGCGGAAAACTGGCAGATTATAACATGCACATAAAAGCAATTGACAAGGTATGAGAAACTGTCCATGATTATACTGCGGTAACAGTTCGCACTAGACGATCGCATGACGATGTGTTTCACAATAGTTCGTTCATCCACTTTTCTTTGCCTCTTCAACCAAGGAAATATTTCAATCTGTGATAACTGGACTATTTTCACCCTAAAGTAGCAAAAATTATCATGAATATATAGCATAATGGTCCTTTCTTGGAATAGTAGGATAATTTCATCCATATTATCATATTTACACCAGTTCAATACCGGCATTTATAAATCCGCTCCATGCTAAACATTGATACGGAATAGAATGAGTGATGTGAACCACGCATGCGTGCACCTTCCAGTGCCTTCGGAGCAGCTCTATTGTTGAAACAATAAGTTGAATTATGCGTAAGCTCCGGGATTCTCTAGAGATAATGACCGCTCTGACAATTAGAATAATTTTTTATCAAAACGGATACTATCCACCGTTATTCGTCCTCGATCCAACATGACGGGGTTTCTCTCCTGGTACGTGATATTATAGCTTAATAAATATTTCGAGCCCATATTTGCAGACTAAACAGGAGTAATCTGTTGTCAGGGTATTTCTGGGTGTGGTGAACTGTGAATTTGTTGGTCATTATTTTGTTACACACCTTTTTTTTTAACATTTCGAATTTCGTGGACAACTATTTCGTGGATAGAGAGTCACTTTGTTAATGTTCAGACACGGACCGTGTCTTTGTCGAACAAGGGGGTGATATAGTAAAGGTGTTTTTTACTATACCATTTAGCTCATATTTAGGCAGCAATTGATGTGTTCATACCCACAAATCTATCCAGCTGACAAGCATATGATTATGATACAATAGTTGTATTAATTTGATTGTTAGCCTTGAGTTGTGGATTAACTTTTGAGTTGTTCTTCATGCTTGCTATTGTTAAATCATGACCAGCCATTTGTATGTTAAGAAAGTATCCAAGCGTCATTTGTTTTGTTTTTTGGTCACTAATTTATGTTCAGTGCCGTATTACATAAATTTGGTTAGAACTGAATTAAGAAGACACATTACGACCAGTGCTCGGACTTACCGACATTGTAGACCAGTTAGTATAGGAGCAAATCAAGCGGACTAGTTTTGTTTATGTATGTCTGTATTTGTAATAGCCATCATCATCAGTAAATTCATGTTTAAGCGTACGACAGTCTCTTTGTTCAATACTTCGACCAGTCATCCAAGAACGGCAAAACTACCGTGACATTATATTTTGGTGGAGAACCAGGGCAACACCCAGAAATACCCTGACGATAAATCATCTAAGATTCAGGTAGTTACAGTTTCGTCCAAAAGCGCTATATGCATGGGACGCACTTGGAATTTCCATTTCCACCCTGGAAAATCATTTTTTAGTATGGGAATGAACAAATACCATATATTCATGAACATGAAGACTTAACACGGAGTCTTGACAAAAGTGTGTTTTAATGACCTTTGATGCAGGTCAATGGTCAGTTGTGACACGTCGTCTTCTGTAAAATTTAACACAGAGAATGACCACCCAAAACAGAAATGTTTCAAACAGATAATTCTACTGGATGTTGTTTGCTAATATTTTGTATGAATACTATAATATTCGCATTTTACCAATGACATAAGTTTCATAACACAAGAATATATATTTCTCAAAAAATCAAACAAAACGTTCTCAATAGATTAGTTGGGACACACAATAATCACTCATACTGTAGTATAATATACTTCAGTAAACACTGATGTCAGAAACAAAGGAGTTGGGGATTTACGGTAACAAGTTGACCTAGAAATCAGGTCGTGTGGCATGTGTGACCTTGTCCTTCGACGGTAATACAGCACATTTGTAATAGGGCCATCTCTAGTTGGGCCCTGCTCGGTTACCTGGGTTGCCCAGTTTTCTGTAGTCACACCGAGTACATAACCCAGAAACTCTGGCTGTGATAGGTAAATTTAAGGTAAGGGGGCGTGGCATTCCTATCACAGCCCAGATCGCGCCTAGGTTAAATTTTCGCGATAAAAATTTGACTCGTGAAAAGCGGGTTTCGCTGACGAAAATAACGAAATGGGAGAGAAAAAATATGCCAATTTGATACAGTTTGACTGACCTGAGCTTCTTTAACCATGTACCATCTCTCGTGACTGCTGACAAAATGTGATCAAATGTGTGAGAACAAACTTTAACGATTTTAACGTTTTCGCGCCTTTCTGACATCTTGTGAAAATATGACCTTGATCTCGTGACCTTCCTGATCACGTGAATAAACACACGTCGCTATTGGTTCTTGATGACGTGAGTCAGAAGACCAACCCCATTCTGCGCATGTCCCTGTAAACTACATGTATGGCGAAAGAAACCCAACGGCAAAATGACAAAATCCGTGTTTGATGGCAGATTCCATCTAGTTAAAGGAGTCATTAGGTGGTTGTCATAGTGCTGGAGATGCCAAATCATATTATTTATTCGACAAAATGCTTTTTGTGCGTCTGTCTCAATTCCCCGCGCCGTGTGCAGTTAAAGATCTTGAGCGACTGACGTCTTATTTATTTTTTTCCTTTTCGGTCTGTATATGTGATTCGGGCTAAAGGGGTCAGCAACAACACTCAAAAATAAAAAAGACGATGTTTTCGGGCTAACCGAGTACACTGATAGTACAGTCCAAATCCTGTTGTTTATTTTCATTATACGTAGCAAATGTCGCCTGTAAATGGAGTCCACATAATGGATGTGTGTGTGTGGGAGGGGAGGGGGTTGGTTGTGCATGGCATAAACGTCCTTCTTGGCAATTTGGTTCGACGGGCCTTTACCTAACAATATAATATCCCAACAAATTATTTTGTGAAAATAATTGTTTTGAAAAATTCCAAGTATTATTACATGATAATAATAATAATATAATATATTATAATAATAATCTTGTGACTGAGAGAATAATTTGAGCACGCCCCATTCTAAACTGGGCAGAATTCTGTGTTGGGGTGTAACAGTGAAATAGGTCATCAGCTGGCACATCATGCCGAGCCAATGTACTTGGACGTGAGTTGGACCGCGTCGGAACTGGCTCCGTTATACACATGCAAAAAAGTTTTCGAGTAACAATTACTTGAGAGCTGAAGTTAATAACTCTATGCTGATTGGATTGACTGATACAAAAGCCAGATATGGCAGGCATAACATTGCCCGCGGTATATTCAGCCGTAGCAGACGACCCGGTTCCCACCGAACCAAGCAAAATGACATCCCTGCAGAATGACCTAACATGTGCGCAAGTGAGAGAACATTATACGGTATCTTTGCACAGCAAAAGGTAAGATAATTGAATTTTTAGGACAATTAATTCAGTGTATATACCTGCTCGAACGCACAGAAATTTTCAAATTTGGCGCGTCCCTAGCAACGGAGAATACGGAATTGTGAGAAATGCACCGGAACTAGATGCGCACCGGAAGTGGCGATCCGACTGTACTGCCAGCACCAACAACGAACTGGCAGACGACATGATCCAACAATTGACTAAACAGACAAGATCGCTCCTACCAGTACGTCTCAGTTTATCTCAAACTGTTCATAATACATTCTAGAATAATATGATGCACGAATTTAAGAGTTTTGTGTCACAAAATGGCGCATAGGATAGCAATTGACATCATTCCCCCGGATAATCGCAGCTTTCCAATCATAGCGCCATCTGAACCTTATTACGCAAGGGAGACAACTCGCACTAGGCCATGTTGTATTGGACCAAAACTATTGCCACTGTATTTTTGTGATTGTATGTTACATTTGTTATGTACCTGCTCATCTTGAGTGTTTGTACAATAAAATTCAATTTAGGCCAAGCCTCTTGTAGTTCCTTATTCCCACATGGTCATTTTGGGTGTTATGTGGGTGTATGTTTGGGATAGAGAGGGACCGCTATGGGTTCGAATGGGTCGTGGAAAGTGTCATGTTGTAGCTCTCGGGGGGAAAAAAATAAATGAATAAAAAAAATCAATAAATAAAAAAATCAAAAATCGGCTAGTAGACAAAGGGAAAATTGGGAAGTACTGTCCATGCCCCAGAATACTTCATATGCATATCACGGCCTTGAGGCCTATGCGGAACTCTCGTCCAATCAGAAGCGAGTATTTCAAATCCGTCACAGAGCTCTCAGCCAATCAGAAGCGAGTATTTTGACCCGGTGCATTATGGGCCATATCCAAGATGGCGGCACGTATGTTCAAGATGGCGGCACATCCGGTGTCGAAAACTGGCCATTTCTTCGGGATGTGGTCACCTAGCGTCGAAAACTGGACCCTGTATGGGTCCCGCTAGCGCCTTGACGCCATGATATAGACCGGAGAGAGAAAACAACAACAACAAGGATGACACATGAGGGAACAACAACAACAACATTTTTTTTTTATATAGTTTATTTTCCCCTCCATCATAACATACCCACGTTGGGGGAGCCGCGTTGGGTATGTTAACAATTCAAGAAAGACTGCCATTTGCATCAGTCCTATTCGTTCCTGTCCGTTAGATGTATTCTTGTCCAATCAGAAGTCGCCATTTCAGAGAGTTCCTTCTTCGGTCATGTTCATTCTGAACCGTTTATTCTAATCATCGTCGGACAGGCCCGGATATTCTTCGGGCAGCATGTCCTGAAACAGTTGTTTGCGCATTCTGATCGCATTTTCCAGGGCCTCTGTGGGTGGTAGCCCCATAGCCTCTTCCAAGTGACGCTTGGTCTTCATGATGGACCTGTGCGTGGGGTCGCCTTTCATTTCAAGCGGTAGTAAGGTATACTGTTCATAAATCGCCATGGCTGTTTTCCTGATGCGGGTGCGCATTTGGGTGTACGTCTGTTGTAAATTATCCTCTCCGGCGTCCTCGATCGCTTCAGCGTGAGTATTGATAGCAGCTGTCACAATACGATCCCAGAAGGTAGGTTCTGCCTCACTTTCCTGGGATGTAGGCTGACTCTTTGAGGTCAAGCTCTCCATATCAGTAGATATACTGTCAGCAATCTTGGATTCGGTATCAGTCGATGCACTCTCATCAATCTCTGTATCAGTATCTGCCTCAACGGGCTCCTCGGCGTCTTCAATCCCATGTATATTTTTCTGGTGTCGCATCATATCGTAATGTCTGGTGAACGTGCGTTCACACTCAGAACAAGTATAAGCCATGTTGACGGTTGAACGTCGACTGTGCGTGTTTTGGGAATACGCTCGCTTTTATAGACAGTAACGGTCATCAACGCTTAGCTCAACGCTTCAACGCCCTGGTGAATTAGCTCAAAAGCTCTGATTTCATGGAATTGACATCAATTCATCGAAATGCAGTGACGCCCGTCAACGCCCGTCGTTACGCCTTAACGCTCGTCTCAACGCTTTAACTCATTTTCTTAACGCTTTAGCGACGTTTAATGATGCGTTCGAACAAATGTTTCTTTTGTGCTATTGCTCTGACATACGCCGCTTTCCAGTTCATGCCCGAGGTTTTCAACATCGACGCTGTTCTTTCAATTTCCATATGGACTGGATCCTTATCCAACAATTTCATATGGGTCAGTAAGTCGACATACTGCTGACGTAAAGCCCGTCGTAGTCTGGGTGCCAATCTGTTATGGGCTAAAATTGCAGCTTCCTCTTTCGAATACCCTTTGCGTTGAAACTTGTTTCCTGTGGCCTCCAAAATCTCGCCCATCTCGGCGTCCATACTTTCTTTGAACAAATCCTTCCATAGCCTCGAGTTCACATTATGTTCTTCAACCTCGGGTTGGGCCTTCACGGTTGAGTGATATTCCGGGACTGGTGATATGAAGAAGGCCCGCTGTACGGGGGTGGGTTGCTGCTTCACCAAATGTGGACTCGGTGGATGGTGTAGGGGCTGTGGTGATCCCTCGCCGGGTAGCAGGTGGGTCGTCAGCCGGCGATCTTCGGGGGTATGGGCTTTTAAATCTACGAACAGGTAGCCGTACGGACGACTTGTCGCTTCTTGAAACGCCTGCATGAAATGGTCGATGTTCTGAGGATAAATTCGACTACCAAACACACGAATTTGTGCTCTGTCGATGGGGTTGGAGAACAACACAAAGTATTGGCAGTTCAAGGCAATATCTCTGGACGCCTTCCCTTGAGGAAAGAGATTCTGGGTCAAATAGATGACGGACAGATTGCGATGATGGGACCCTTTGGTGAATAGGTCGGCGATTTTCGAATTGTCCTTGGCCGCACTCATCAGATCATCTAGCACTACCACGTTGGTCTGCTCGGGGTCAAAGTAATACGGTTCGTCTATGTCATGAGGAATCCCTGGGACGAAACTCACATTCTGTAATCGCGTAGTTTCGTAGGCGGGCTGCCATTGGCTATAACACCAAACAACACTTGTCGGAGCTGGGGTTGCCACACCTTCCTCTAAGAACTTCATTACCCAGGACGTCTTTCCACATGCCGTAGGGCCGCTCACCGTCATCGTGTAGGGATGCTCTACTGCACTTGCTGGACCTATAGCGGGACTCGGTGGTGTCTCTTGGTTGTGTTTGCCTTGAATGTGCCTGATCATACTATCGCGACGAGAGAAGGTTCTCTGACAGAACGTACACGTACACGACATGTTGATCTGTCGACCAATACATAAGGACTGATGAGGGACACATGTTCATTCTTATATGTACAGACACCACCACCACACACTACCACACACACACACACACACACACACACACACACACCACCACCGGGCGTTGACAGGCGTCAACGCCCGGTGGTGGTGGTGGTGGTGGTGGGATCTTCCGTGTGGCAGAGCTCTTGGATCGGAGCTCTTGGAGCTCAAAGCCTGTGGAGCTCAGATCTCGGAAGTGACATTTGCATACGACCTCTGTGAGGTCAGTTCCGCTTCCGTTCACGTGACCGGAACTGACCTTTGACCCCGGCGCGCGCGGTGTAAAGGTTTCCACAGGTTTTGACGCCCGTCAACGCCCGGTGGTGGTGTGTGTGTGCGTGTGTGTGTGTGTGTGTGTGTGTGTGTGTGTGGTAGTGTGTGGTGGTGGTGTCTGTACATATAAGAATGAACATGTGTCCCTCATCAGTCCTTATGTATTGGTCGACAGATCAACATGTCGTGTACGTGTACGTTCTGTCAGAGAACCTTCTCTCGTCGCGATAGTATGATCAGGCACATTCAAGGCAAACACAACCAAGAGACACCACCGAGTCCCGCTATAGGTCCAGCAAGTGCAGTAGAGCATCCCTACACGATGACGGTGAGCGGCCCTACGGCATGTGGAAAGACGTCCTGGGTAATGAAGTTCTTAGAGGAAGGTGTGGCAACCCCAGCTCCGACACGTGTTGTTTGGTGTTATAGCCAATGGCAGCCCGCCTACGAAACTACGCGATTACAGAATGTGTGTTTCGTCCCAGGGATTCCTCATGACATAGACGAACCGTATTACTTTGACCCCGAGCAGACCAACGTGGTAGTGCTAGTTGATCTGATGAGTGCGGCCAAGGACAATTCGAAAATCGCCGACCTATTCACCAAAAGGTCCCATCATCGCAATCTGTCCATCATCTATTTGACCCAGAATCTCTTTCCTCAAGGGAAGGCGTCCAGAGATATTGCCTTGAACTGCCAATACTTTGTGTTGTTCTCCAACCCCATTGACAGAGCACAAATTCGTGTGTTTGGTAGTCGAATTTATCCTCAGAACATCGACCATTTCATGCAGGCGTTTCAAGAAGCGACAAGTCGTCCGTACGGCTACCTGTTCGTAGATTTAAAAGCCCATACCCCCGAAGATCGCCGGCTGACGACCCACCTGCTACCCGGCGAGGGATCACCGCAGCCCCTACACCATCCACCGAGTCCACATTTGGTGAAGCAGCAACCCACCCCGATAAGCGGGCCTTCTTCATATCACCAGTCCCGGAATATTACCCAACCGTGAAGGCCCAACCCGAGGTTGAAGAACATAATGTGAACTCGAGGCAATGGAAGGATTTGTTCAAAGAAAGTATGGACACCGAGATGGGCGAGATTTTGGAGGCCACAGGAAACAAGTTTCAACGCAAAGGGTATTCGAAAGAGGAAGCTGCAATTTTAGCCCATAACAGATTGGCACCCAGACTACGACGGGCTTTACGTCAGCAGTATGTCGACTTACTGACCCATATGAAATTGTTGGATAAGGATCCAGTCCATATGGAAATTGAAAGAACAGCGTCGATGTTGAAAACCTCGGGCATGAACTGGAAAGCGGCGTATGTCAGAGCAATAGCACAAAAGAAACATTTGTTCGAACGCATCATTAAACGTCGCTAAAGCGTTAAGAAAGTGTGTTAAAGCGTTGAGACGAGCGTTAAGGCGTAACGACGGGCGTTGACGGGCGTCACTGCATTTCGATGAATTGATGTCAATTCCATGAAATCAGAGCTTCTGAGCTAATTCACCAGGGCGTTGAAGCGTTGAGCTAAGCGTTGATGACCGTTACTGTCTATAAAAGCGAGCGTATTCCCAAAACACGCACAGTCGACGTTCAACCGTCAACATGGCTTATACTTGTTCTGAGTGTGAACGCACGTTCACCAGACATTACGATATGATGCGACACCAGAAAAATATACATGGGATTGAAGACGCCGAGGAGCCCGTTGAGGCAGATACTGATACAGAGATTGATGAGAGTGCATCGACTGATACCGAATCCAAGATTGCTGACAGTATATCTACTGATATGGAGAGCTTGACCTCAGAGAGTCAGCCTACATCCCAGGAAAGTGAGGCAGAACCTACCTTCTGGGGTCGTATTGTGACAGCTGCTATCAATACTCACGCTGAAGCGATCGAGGACGCCGGAGAGGATAATTTACAACAGACGTACACCCAAATGCGCTCCCGCATCAGGAAAACAGCCATGGCGATCTATGAACAGTATACCTTACTACCGCTTGAAATGAAAGGCGACCCCACGCACAGGTCCATCATGAAGACCAAGCGTCACTTGGAAGAGGCTATGGGGCTACCACCCACAGAGGCCCTGGAAAATGCGATCAGAATGCGCAAACAACTGTTTCAGGACATGCTGCCCGAAGAATATCCGGGCCTGTCCGACGATGATTAGAATAAACGGTTCAGAATGAACATGACCGAAGAAGGAACTCTCTGAAATGGCGACTTCTGATTGGACAAGAATACATCTAACGGACAGGAACGAATAGGACTGATGCAAATGGCGGTCTCCGATTGGACAAGAATCTTTCTTGAATTGTAAACATACCCAACGCGGCTCCCCCAACGTGGGTATGTTATGATGGAGGGGAAAATAAACTATATGAAAAAAAACTTGTTGTTGTTGTTGTTCCCTCATGTGTCATCCTTGTTGTTGTTGTTTTCTCTCTCCGGTCTATATCATGGCGTCAAGGCGCTAGCGGGACCCATACAGGGTCCAGTTTTCGACACTAGGTGACCACATCCCGAAGAAATGGCCAGTTTTCGACACCGGATGTGCCGCTATCTTGAACATACGTGCCGCCATCTTGGATATGGCCCATAATGTACCGGGTCAAAATACTCGCTTCTGATTGGCTGAGAGCTCTGTGACGGATTTGAAATACTCGCTTCTGATTGGACGAGAGAACCGCATAGGCCTTAAGGCCGTGATATGCATATGAAGTATTCTGGGGCATGGACAGTACTTCCCAATTTTCCCTTTGTCTACTACTCGCCGATTTTTGATTTTTTTATTTATTGATTTTTTTTATTCATTTATTTTTTTCCCCCCGAGAGCTACAACATGACACCTTCCACGACCCATTCGAACCCATAGCGGTCCCTTTCTATCCCAAACATACACCCACATAAGACCCAAAATGACCATGTGGGAATAAGGAACTACAAGAGGCTTGGCCTAAATTGAATTTTATTGTACAAACACTCAAGATGAGCAGGTACATAACAAATGTAACATACAATCACAAAAATACAGTGGCAATAGTTTTGGTCCAATACAACATGGCCTAGTGCGAGTTGTCTCCCTTGCGTAATAAGGTTCAGATGGCGCTATGATTGGAAAGCTGCGATTATCCGGGGGAATGATGTCAATTGTTATCCTATGCGCCATTTTGTGACACAAAACTCTTAAATTCGTGCATCATATTATTCTAGAATGTATTGTGAACAGTTTGAGATAAACTGAGACGTATTGGTAGGAGAGATCTTGTCTGTTTAGTCAATTGTTGGATCATGTCGTCTGCCAGTTCGTTTTTGGTGCTGGCAGTACTACGCTGTAATCTCAGCTGAGCCATGCGCGAGGCATGGTGTAATTCTTGTTGATAAAGTCAATGAGTGATTTTGAGCGACAAACTCTATAAATAGTAAGATCGTAGGCATATATAGTGATGGTGTACGGATATTTCATGATATAGGGGAATGTGTAACGTAGTACAAATGTACGGTGTCCCATTCCGTGTTCCTTGTCAAGTTGCTGGAAAAATATCCCGGAGGACTGACTGCATATGTGGAGAATTATTGGAGCGTTATATGTCATGAGCTGTTTGAGAAAATACGTGAAATTTGCATTGATAAATGGTCCAAAACTGGCAGTGGACGTCCATGCAATCCCACGAATGAAAGTAAAAATAGAGCTGTCTTGTTGACATAAAAACAGCTGATCCATGTGAAGAATGGTTGAGTTACACGAGAAAATTCTGCCAATATATAAATGCCTACCTGTAGATACTAAACTTGGCCGCTACAAGTTTCCATAATATAGGGAAATAACTGTGATGTCTTTTTTCACTGTGACACGTTCTCCTAAAGACCTACATTTTAACCACCCCACCCCACAACCGCCATTTTAACCACCCCACCCCACAACCGCCATTTTGAACCCACACCCACACCCACATCAGCCGCCATTTTGAACCCGTCCCACATCAGCCGCCATTTTGAACCCGTCCCAAGTAACATCCTGGGTCAGCTGTTTGCGCATTTTGAACGCATTTTGCAGGGCATCGGTGGGAGATGGCTCCATATCCTCTTCCAAGTGACGCTTGGTCGTCATGAAGGACCTGTACGTGGGGTCACCAAGTTAGCAGGCTATACTGTTCATAGATCGCCATGGTTGTTTTCCTGATGCAGGGGCGCATTCTGATGTACGCCTGTTGTAAGTTATCCTGTCCGGCGTCTTCGATCGCCTCAGTATGAGTATTTATAATTTCATGCAAAATACGATCACAGAAGATAGGTTCTTCCTCACTTCTCTGGGACGCAGGCTGACTATCTGACATCAAGCTCTCTGTATCAGCAGATAGACTCTCAGCAGTCTCTGTTTCGGTATCAGTCGGTGGACTCTCAGAATCAGCTGGCATATTCTCAGCATCTGCCTCAATGGGCTTCTCGGTGTCTTCAATCCCATCTATATTTTCCTGGTGTCGCATCATATCGTAATGCACTCAGAGCATGTATAACCCATGTTCACGGTTGCCCGTCGATTGTGTACGTTTATGAAAAGTACTCATATGAACAGTCACAATCAAAGCGTGACTGAGATATATCATCCTTTAGATGACGACTTTACAACGAATATTATGGATTAGCATAATACACTAGTAGTGTAATTCCGAAGATAGAGAACTTCAGTTTGCTATCAGATATTTCGGCGTTTATTGTGCCATCGTCGGTGATATAGAACAACCAATACAGTATGTACACAAAAATATATACAGTAATGAACTGGTGAGAACTACTAATATACAGGTTTTCCATTGGCTAAATTAAATAAACTGCTGTAGTACTGGTGGGAGTAAGTTAACAAAACAGACTGAGTAGAGTGAACTTATGTTCACAAGAAAGGTTAACTATACATAAACACATATACTATAGTGACTGAGTTAAGTTTACATAACAAAAACAGAATAGTGAACTGAAGTTCACAAAAAGACTTAGAGAAATAGTGAGTGAGTTATCTAAATAAAGCAAGCTCTTTGGAGGCTTTCAATCCATGATTAATAACAGGTCGAAATTTGCGTATAGCCAGTAAGCTGGGTAGGTCCACGTCATTATACATGTCAGTCAGACTTAGAAAATTGTGAATGTATTTAAAGCTGTCACATTTCTCAACATGTTTCTTGACCTCAGTGTCTCTTGTTGAATGTTCTTTGGCACGAGTCACAAAACACCTCTCGGTTTCACCAATATATTCACTTCTACATCCAGGGCATGTGAACTTGTATATAAAATTACTTTGATATTCTTTAGAGATAGGATCTTTCATATTTGTGAAGAAATTAACTTTAGTAGTGTTCCACATTATAACAAATTTCAAAGGTTGTCCAATTAGTGTACTGAGTTTGTTAGTGCATTTTCGGGCCAGTGTTTCACCATGTTTGCCGATGTATGGCAACTTTATCCATATTTTCGGGGGTTGTTTTTCTCCAGGCTGTGCCTTTGAACCGAACATTGGCATGAATCGTTTTATCAGCCGTTTTGCCATGGACTTGGTGTAGCTATTCCATAGCATGAATTGTTTGATGTTTTCAAGTTCCGTATTAGATAGTTCACTGTTTGAGCAGATCCTACGGAACCGTGGAGGGGACATAGTTAATATTTGTTTAATTTCCCCCGAGATCATTCCCCCCCGAGATAAATGACCAATGGCGAATTTCCCCCTAGATAATTATCTCGGGGTAAAATATTTTTCCCCGAGATAATTGACCAATGGCGAATTTTCCCCTAGATATTATCTCGGGGATATTATCTCGGGAGAAATTAAAAAAAAATATTAACTATGTCCCCTCCACGGTTCCGTAAGATCCTGAACGCACGATATATTAATGCGCGTATCCAGGCAGTTTTCTTGTGAACTGGTTCGTAACTATCGCAATGCACATAATGACCAGTGTGGGTTGATTTTCTGTAGACTGTAACTCCGTTATCAGTCAGTTTGATGTCTAGGAAGTGCACATCATTGTTGTTGACAAACTCTTCAAATGTGACCTTGAGGTTCACCGACGATGGCAAAATAAACCCCGAAATATCTGATAGCAAAATGATGTTCTCTATCTTCGGAATTACACTACTAGTATATTATGCTAAAATTATCAGTGGAATCACAGGATTATGGATTAAGAATACTGATCAGCGATACGGATTTGATATTTTTGGAACATCATGATGTCTTGCCGGCATCAATGAAAACTGTTGACCGCTTCTCTCTTGCAGGACACAAGCCTATGTTTATGTATACTATGATTGTATTTATGAATTTGGTGCTAATACATTTGTTATATGGAATATGGACTAGGTCTTTGGATTATGGACGCGGATATTCTTTAATGGACGACGGCTGAATTATGAATGACGTACCAGAAACTTGTAACTTGGGATACGCTTGCCATTATGGACAGTAACGCCTGCCCAAGCCCGGCTTGACGCTTCAACGCCCTGGTGAAATAGCTCAGAAGCTGACTGTTCTAGATATTCCATGGAATTGACATTAATTCATCGAAATACAGTGACGCCCTACAACGCCCGTATCCACTGATATGGGCTATAGGGTACAGGGTGTACCACACATGCGTTAAGGCGCCAGAGCTCGTTACTAGGGCAAGCCTTAAGCTAGGGCATTAAGACGTTAACATAAGGCGTTAAGGCGTTACGACAGTGCGTTAAGGCGTTGAGACAGGCGTTAAGGCGTAAAGACGGGCGTTAAGGCGTTAAGATTGGGCGATAAGGCGTAACGACGGGCGCTGACGGGCGTCACTGCATTTCGATTAATTAGTGTCAATTCCATGAAATATCTAGAACAATCAGAGCTTCTGAGCTATTTCAGCAGGGCGTTGAAGCGTTAAGTTGAGCGTGGGCAGGCGTTACTGTCCAGAAGCAAGCGTATTCCCAAAACTTACACAGTCGACATTCAAACGTCAGCATGGGTTATGCATGCGAACGCACGTTCACCAGACAAGTGCGATCCCAGAAGAATATACATGGGATTGAAGACACCGATGAGCCCACTGAGGCATATGCTGAGAATATGCCAACTGATTCTGAGAGTCTACCGACTGATACCGAAACAGAGTCTGCTGAGATTCTATGTACTGATACGGTGAGCTTGACTTCAGTTAGTCAGCCTACGTCCCAGGGAAGTGGGGAAGAACCTACCTTCTGGAATCGTATTGTGCATGAAGCTATTAATAATCATGCTGAGGCGATCGAAGACGCCGGACAGGATAACTTACAAAAAGCGCCCATCAAAATGCGCCCCTTCAACAGTATAGCCTGCTACCGCTTGAAACGAAAGGTGCCCCCACGCACAGGTCCATCATGAAGACAAAGCGTCACTTGGAAGAGGATATGGGACTATCACCCGCCGAGGCCCTGCAAAATGCGATCAAAATGCGCAAACAACTGCTCCAGGACATGTTGCAGTTACAGCATCCTGGCCTGTGCGACGACGATTAGAACGAACTGATCAGCGCGAACATGGCCGAAGATTGAACTTTCTGAAATGACGGCTTCTGATTGGACAAGAGCAGACGAGAATACATGTAACGGGCAAGAACGAATATGAAAGATGCAGCGCCAAATGGGGCCTTCTGATTGAATTAAATTGTAAACATATCCAACGCGACTCCTCCAGCTTGGGTATGATGTAACATTGGGGAGAAACTATCTGAAAACATGTGAACGAGTTGATCTTTCTTTCTCTCATCTCTCTGTGTCATGGTGTCAAGGAGTTATGCTTGGCCGTTAAGATAAAGCGTTAAGGTGTTAAGATAAGCGTTAAAGCGTTAAGATAGGCGTTAAGGCTTTGCGTGGGATTCCCTTTCCCTCGCTGCAAGTATTGCTATGCATATAAACTTGAAGAGCCTGGGGCATAGTCAGTACCTCCGAAACTCCCCTTGTAATACTACTCCTCATTTCGCATGCGCACGCGTATCACCACCAGTCTTGCTCTACCCGATAAGAGCTTCAATCGGATTCCACTGACGTTTGGATACAGCCTGAGGTTAGTGGTTTACAAACGACTTTATATGACCACTCACTCAACATTGGGCCATCTCGACCCTAAACAGTCCTTTCCAATGGCCTTTTTCTACTGCGCATGCACGCCAGTGCCCTGCTTTCGCTCCACACCCATCCAGTCGGATGCTTCCCGACGAGAGCTTCACATTGATACCTCCAAAGGCCCAATCGGAGCAATAGTGGTCCATTTCCACTCAAAACGTCCATTCAAATGCCCTTTTCCCACAATTCCCTGCCTTCGCATGCGCAGATGGACGCCAGTTCCACGCCACACCCCTCCCGTCGGATGCTCCTTCACGAGTGCTTCATCATGACACCTCCCGCGGTCCATTCGGACAAATATTGGTCCAACTTGTCCCAAAAACATCCACCCTCGATCAGAAAATGCTCTATGCATTCGCAGTCAGAACCTTTCAGCGAAAGTCACGCAATGGCCACGAGACACCTACCATCGTCTACTACACTGTGAGACAGAGAAAACAAGGTACCACAACCCGTAGTAAAATCCACAAGAAAAAGAAAATGAGCACCTCAATACTCCTACCTTAAACAGGCATTCCACGGAGATTCACATTGAAGTAACTGAAGGCATCCCTATATTCATCAAGGGACGTGATCTTTGACACTGGACAAACCCGGACATTTTAACATTGAAATAACTCACGAGAAAATTCGTACCGATTCTGAAACATTCGAATCCTGGGAGATATTGGGGCAGCGGCCAAGCGCATGGTAATTTCTAGTCAGAGTTGTCTTCCTTGTGTTCGGATTGTATAGATGGTGCTACGATATTAACCTTCTCCTCATCCGGAATTTGCCCAGTGGACGTCATTTTCATCATATTTTTACGGTACAATAAACCGGGTATACACGAATGTTTTTTACCTTTTTGCGAGTGATTGTACCATGCTATTATATAATACTAACGTGCCGGTGTATGTATCAATGCATACACGCCATGAAAGACAACATGTTGGGATTTGGTGGGCCTCGATGACGTCATGCTCCGCCGGGACATCGTACTCGGAATCCCCGTGAAAACGCCCTGTTCTATTTATAGATCATTACGACAGTTCTATTTCTAGATCATCCGAATTGAGGAAAAAACAATCCTGATAGAGCCTTCATGGTAATACTGCGTACTATAATGGAGTCTCAATGTATTCAGGCGGCCACGCTTTTTTCGTGGGTATACTGCTCGACCACCCCATCGTGTATTCAGCCATGTCACGGGTCACCAGCGCCATATATCATGCTCCTGCGGGATTCACGGAGATGTCGGATTGACTAGCCATCGGCTAATGTGTCAGTGTTGCATCTCCGAACTTAAATGGATATATTAATCATCCGGCCATTCTCGGAGATTTAGACGACCCCCCGCGTATTTCAAGTCTCGTTGACATGTGACTACTTTCTGTCGCGGGGGCTTCTCGTCGGAAGTAACCGCATCACTGCCAGGCATAATTAACCGCCTCACTGCGGAGGAATACACCCTCAGGGCACATTTCCGGTCACGTGACCGGATGTGACCTTTTGCCGGAACTATAGTAAACTTGACATTTGTGACGTAATCGCCACGTCACGCAACAATATGCAAATATTTTAGGTCAAGTGGTATGAATTTCAACTTTCTATATATACTACTATCGTACTCTACCAGAAAAGGATAGAAATCCACTATGGCCGCTTTGATGATATTAAGATGACGTCATCTTTCCAGGAGGCAACTTTAGACATTTCCTTTTCAAAAATATACTTTCTCTAAGCTTTGGCAAAAACACTGTTCAGTAGCTTAGACAATGATTGCTTTAGGTGAAATAAACGCACTCAATCGGGCGAAAAGGATAAAAGAGCGCAAATTTGAATAACCCGCTAAGGGTTAAACAATTTGTCCAGAAATAACCCCTATATATTATGAGAAAAGTCACAAAATCTTAATCTAATCCCGAACTCGAATCTTTCCTCGTTCCGGAACTAGGAAACGTCTCTATGGGCCGTACCCGCATTCTTTGTGCAAGATTAGGTTAAAAACTGATCGCCATCTTTAAATTCAAGTAATGGATAGTGTTCGGCTAATGCCCTAGTACATAAGTATACTCTGTCAAATATGTATGGTTATTGTTTATGTCATACATACATGTATGGCTTGTTTTGTGTGTGTATTGTCTTCATTTACCATCAATGGTGTCTATGTAAATGTAATATAAATGTCTTGTCAAATATGTGTAAATTTCTGTCTGTCATGTGTATTGTCTACATGTGTATTTTAAATGTATGTTCATGTATCTGCTTTTTAGCCATATGGGCATAACAATAGCAATACAAAATTATCTAAGTATGTATATTCCACAGTTCACTGAATTCGGTAACAGTTTTATCAATTATCAGGAAAATTATCTGCAGAAGAATTCGTAGGCAGGTTGTGTAAAATGTTCTTACCGACATTCAAGGACTCTACACCAGGTCCAATTGCTCGCACAGACCCGCTGGCCTCGTGACCGAGTACGATTGGTTTCTGTACTTTCATAATTCCTGTGCCAATACATCCGTACTCCAGGCAATGAATATCTGTGCCACAAATACCTGTGCACTGCATAGATAGTTGTACCTCTGTTATAAAATCAAATGAATAGCATCAATCAAATCCATATAAATATTTTTTCGCATAAAGAATATTATTTTTATTACCCCACAAGCAAATTTGTATTCAATATCTGGATTGTGATTGGTTAAACGGTCGGGTCGTATACAACTCATATACCCCGGGTGATGTCTTGCTACTCGCGGTATATAAGAAACAACTCACGTGCGTTTGGAAACGACGTTTTCGCTTCGTTCAGTTCAGCTGACCATATCTCAATATTTATGGAAAAACTTCAGCCCACTCGTCAAAATTTAATGGAATAACGTCATAGTGCATCATTTTCACTGAAGTGTCCGACATATTACTCACCAAAAGGTGTCATTTGTTCCAAAAATAAAAGTCGTTTTCCGAACGAAAGCAGATCGAAATGGATTGTGTTGTGGTGCGCCTTTCTCACAGTGCATGCAGTAGCAAAATGCGGACAGTTTCGTAACCGAAATGGCCCGTTGGATTTGTCCGTTGTACCGTTGTCTATAAATGGTAGACCCTTTTCAGTATTTTTACTATAAGATAAAAAGGCTTGAGGGGTAATAAATTCGTTATGCAGGTTTTCCCCCGGGTGTATGGAAAGTTACGACCCTCTCTGAACTGATACACCCTTCGGCTGACGACTCCGGGTGTATGAGTTCCAGGGAGGGTTGTAACTGTCCATACACCTGGGAGAAAACCTGAATAACTAATAATGTACCTTTATTCTGTCCGGTCACTGGTTCGATTTTCTTTGACAGGTAATGTAGTTTTCCCTCGAAAATCGCTTCTGGTTATAACGCCTCAATTGTCATTTATTTAACATTGGGCCGAGTTTTAAATTCTCTAACGAAAAAACTTGTTTATATTGATAGAAAACCATGAAAACGACCCAGTCACCGTCAGCTGAGTTATAAACCAAACACATACTGTTTGTGTGGCATGTTCTTCGCTGTTTAAGACCTACCGCCAGCTCTTGGGTTCTCGATATGGCGTTCTTCCTGAAATTTAAATATCAACCATTAGCGCTCAATCTGACTGACTGGGACGCGAATATAATTCTGTTTATTTATTTTCTGTCAAATTGTATTTAATCTTCCAATCTTAGTTTGAAGATTTTGATACATTATCCACATGCACAATACATGTAATAGCGGTTAGTAAACGCCAGTTATTAGCAACGCTGAAACTGTCAGTTGTTTGGTAAGACACCACAATAAAACCTTTCATTTCTATGTGAGGGGATGGAACCGCTTTGGTTAGAGCACCATTCCTGTGGGGCCAGGCGGCTGGTGTCATGGTAAATGAGAGTTCGAATATAATGTAAACTACCAATCTTTGTTTTCGTCATTGGCCTAATCTATTGTGAATTCTGTGAAGAAGCCACCATCTGGGTGCCGAGATTCAGAATTCTGATACAAGCAGGCCAGACTGTGATAAAGACTGTCAGACATAGTGGAGTTGCTAATGGCGAGAGAGACAATAAGCTAAGCATAGGGATACCCCTTAACGAGAGAAAATAAAACAGAAAAATGAAAAAGATTACCCGAAAAAAGCATGGCAGTTAACCTTAAAATAAAATTAAATGCAACGAATAAACATGAAAACATACACAAATTACTCTTATGATTTCTAATGAAAAAACGCATGCTTGAACTCTGTCAATATGGAACAACTCATGTGTGAATTCTGACAATCTGGAACAACTCATGTGTGAACTCTAGCAATCTGGAACAACACATGTGTGAACTCGAACAATCTAGAACACTTATACGTTAACTCCGATAATCTGGGACAGCACAAGCGCGAAATCGGACAATGTGGAACAGCACAAGCGCGAAATCTGACAATCTGGAACAGCACAAGCGTGAAATCTTGAACAACTCATTCGTGAATTTTGACAATCTAAAACAACTAATGCGTAAACTCCTGTCAATCTGGAACAACTCACAATATCGAACAACTACTTATTTATTTATCTATTTACTTATTTATTTTCTGCAAGCACTGTCACATATACACAGGGGAACTCAAACTGGCGGCCAACACCTATACTAGTCGGGTTCCCCGTAAAACAAATAACAAAATATAAACAAAGGCCAACAATATAGAAATACACGTATATCTAAAAATATTACGAGAGATTTAATTCCCCAGATATATCACGTTAAGAGCGCATTTATATCGAACAAGCAGAGTGGCTAGCAGGTCCTCCGCCAAGTAGCCTGTTTGAGAGCGTACAGCATATACCCTTCCAATATCTCCTTAAATATAACTTGGAAAGTGGATATGTGTATGTGGAAGGAGACGTTTATCTGGAATTGTTGAGACAAGCTGAGGAGATTTGGGAAGTAGTAATGGGTAGTGTAACACTGGAATGTAAGTCTGTATATGGATTTGTGGACGGTGAGGTTTATACATCGATGGGTGGAATAGATCTCAAAATATCGCGTTCACAACACAGTTGGGTACAATATGGGTGAGTGAAATGCAGGATGGCCAATGGCAGCCATATTGGATTACATACTACCTCAATGAAAATCAATACCAATGGCCGTCTAACTGATGAGAAGCACCTTCTCAACCTTGAAGTCAATCGGACGAATCGTTTTCAAGATACCGCGTTCACAAGAAGATGCAGGACGGAATCCAAGATGGTCAATGGCAGCCATCTTGGATTACATACTAATTCAATGAAAATCAATACCAATGGCCGTCAAACTGATGCGAAGCACCTTCTCAAGTTTGATGTCAATCGGATGAATTGTTCTCACGATACCGCGTTCACAAGATGCGAGACGGAAGAAATCCAAGATGTCAATGGCAGCCATCTTGGAAAGATGGTAAATGGCAGCCATCTTGGATTACGTACCTCCGTGAAAATCAATACCAATGGTCATCTAACTGATGTGAAGGATCTTCTCGAGTTTGAAGTTGATTAGTCAAATTGTTCTCAAGATATCGTGTTCACAAGATGCGGGACGGACGGAATCCAATATGGTCAATGGCAGCCATCTTGGATTACGTACCTCAGTGAAAATCAGTACCAATGGCCGTCTAACTGATGTGGAGCACCTTCTCAAGTCTGAAGTCGATTGGTCAAATTGTTCTCGAGATATCGCGCTCACAAGTTGTGGGACGGATGGAATCCAATATGGTCAATGGCAGCCATCTTGAATTACGTACCTCAGTGAAAATCAACACCAATGGCCGTCTAACTGATGTGAAGCACCTTCTTAAGTTTGAAGTCGATTGGGTGAATTGTTCGCAAGATATCGCGTTCACAAGATGCGGGACAAATGGAATCCAATATGATCAATGGCAGGCATCTTGGATTACGTATGTCAGTGAAAATCAATACCAATGCCCGCCTAACTGATATGAAGCACCTTCTCAAGTTTGAAGTTGATCGGTCAAATTGTTCTCGAGATATCGCGTTCACAAGATGTGTTACGGACGGACGAACGGCTAGCATTTCGAAGTCCTCCCACTACTTCGTGGCGGAGGACAAAAATGTTACGAGCGATTTATATAATTTCCAAATATATTGGGATTAGCGGGCAAGCACGTGTACGATCGTGGTGCCAGATTTTATAAGATCAAATAGGGCGACACGATTTACAATGACAGAAGGAGGTTCCGGTGGACAGAAGAAGATCCAGATCAACTCATTCGTGAACTCTGACAGTCTGGACAACATACAGATTTATATTGTCACAGTTCAGGAATTATCAATCTCCATATATTACAACCAATCTCAGTAAACTCAGATAAATATTACGGAATATTATATCTGAATTCAGCCCTATATAAATCCCATGCGAATCTGAAACTACATTTTTCAGCCAATCAGGTTGTTAGCTTGTTGAAATCACGGTAACACTTGGACTGATATATAAACATTATCGAAAAACAGTATCCAAATATGGCATCATTTTCAGACAGTGTGCGTGAAGATCAAAGAGTTTACTCCTGCCGAAGTCTGGCTTTGTTATGGGGTAGAAAATATCAAAAGACTGCGCCGCGCGAAGATGTTGATCCCGGTGAAGTAAACGCCAAGTTGTCACAGTTCAGGAATTATCAGGTTCAGGTGGACAGAAGAAGATCCAGATCTCTTTGTACATGTTGTAAGAGAGAAAAGTCAGAAATGGTCGTGATTGGCTAATTTAGGGGATCTCGTAGAATATCGGCGAACATTTCGCACGAAGTTTTCATAGCGTTACGTCTAGATGGTATTCCCCTGATTTACCATCTTGGTTTACCTATAACAAGAAGTCTCTGTTCCTGATTGTGTGAAAATTATTACTATATACACTCACCATTCTCATGTCTTTTGCCCCATACACCACTGCAGCCAAATGTGTGCTCTTCTCTTCCTCCATTTTTCCAGGACAAGCAGGTCAAAACTGTCCTTAGTTAAGGGGAATATAGATGCGACCTATTTCAGTGTTTACGGGACGCAGATTGACCTGTATATGCTATGACATGTCCCTGGTTCAGGGTTTATTATCAGTCGATGTATTATCAACGCGCTCACATGGTGCAGGGGTCAATCTGAAATTACTAGAATATTTATAGCACATTGACACGAAAACACCCGCTCATGGATGTTCCTCGTCGATTCGGAAAACAGACTCCATTAGAAAAAAATTGAATCCCGCCTTTCTGCAAAATCTTAGAAAAAACTTTATTGAACATTTCTCAAGCACTATATGGATTCCTTCACCTGGTGAGATAATTTCAGTGAATAAATGTTCAGTTAGGCGAAATTTTAGGCTTCAAAATCTCATGAGTAGCAAGTTATGAGTTGCAACAATTTGAGCCTGGTTGAGACCAATTTAAGCTGACAATACACATTCGGGGCAGACAATCGGGGCAGACAATGGGGGGGGGGGGGTGGCAACAATCCCTCCCCCTACTTTCTGCGCTATCTCCGGAACGACAAAAAATTGCGAGCTGACACTCCGTGACTTTATAGTTTATCATATTTGAGTCATTTTGAGCCTATTTGCATAACCCCCCGGGTAGAGAATCATGGGTAAATTCAAGATGGCGGCCACCAGGGATACCAGAAAAATGCGTCAATTTTCTTCAAAATTTCTGCTTTTCCGCGATGAAAAGTGGGCAAAAACTTTTTTACTTCCCATCATATTAATATTTCCCTAAATTATCACGCAGTTTTTGCGCAGAAATTGGATAAATGAAAAACTCTAAGAATCTAACCGAAAAATACCGTTTTTGAAAATGAAGTCACTGTGACGTCTTCGATTTTTTGATTTTTTTGACACAAGGGTATAGTGTGGTAAGTTTCATCCCCCTAGCTCAAAAGATAAGAAAAATAATTAGGGAGGGGGGGGAGCGGGGGGGGGGCGACGAAATGGCCCCTCCCAAGGCCTGGAGAGGTCCCAAAAAGCCCAGGCCAGATAGGGTTAATAAAAAATGCTGAACAACATGGTTAACCTTCCAATAGTATGAAAGTATGAAAAATTAATGAAAATTTCAGACTGGAGGCTCATTTTAAGCAAAGACATGCATTCATATTGAGAAGACTTCATACCTGTCAACCCAAAATGGCCAATATATTCACATTTCTCAATCATAGTAAAATAAGCCTCCGAAAAACATAAATATGAACATTGATCTACAATATTGACAAATGGGAAATTGGCCGGTATAAGTCAGGGAAGGGCGTCGCAAGTCGTCATGTCGACTGTATGTTTTAATACCGGACAGTGTTGGCAGAAAATCATTAGAAGTCAGTCTTAATGAATCTTGATTGATATGCAAGCGTCTAGTCCGTCATTCAATGTTCAACTGTCGTCCAATTTCCGCATCCAT
Source organism: Hanleya hanleyi (assembly GCA_036873755.1). Classification (NCBI taxonomy): domain Eukaryota; kingdom Metazoa; phylum Mollusca; class Polyplacophora; order Lepidopleurida; family Hanleyidae; genus Hanleya; species Hanleya hanleyi. The sequence continues at coordinate 6,223 of JAVTVY010009990.1, read as the reverse complement.
ACTATTAAGACTTTCTTTGTATAACAGCATTAGCAGCAGTATACATAAACATAGGCTAGTTTCCCGAAGAGAGAAGTAGTAAACAATCTTCAATGATGCCTGCAACAAATCATGATGTTCCAAATTAAATTTCGCATATCCATAACTTTTGTATGTGGAAAATTGATTTCACCATGTCGGGCGTGGTAGTTCGTCTACCCGCCCCACTCCCTAAATATTTTTACTCCTTGGGTTGAAATATAGCACATTATATCCTGAGATCGAGGACAACCAGAAAATGTCAAAAGTATCGAAGATGGCTGCTCCGATAACCTCGTAGTTACGTCACAATCTAAAACAATTACAGGAAAACAATAAAAACACAATTTTGAATTCACGTTTTCATGGCCGCCATTCTGAATTTACCCATGATCTTCTGTTTGGCGGGATATGCAAATATACTGAATATGACTTCAACACAAAAGGCTCTAAAGCTAAAGAGTGTAAGCTGTGTTACGAATTAGTGCATATTGTGGGGGGGGGGGGGGGGGGATATGAACCCCAGTCCGGGTAGTGTTATTTGCTCACACATTAGCTCAGTTGTCTCAATTCCATGTTACTGCGACGTCGGCAGAACAATGTGTGGTTGAATTTTCTGTTTGGAATTGACCAAGGCAAATGGTGTTTCAAAATGCCAAATATCCCTACCTGGCTGGGTGATGTATCTGAATATTTTTCTTATTCGTTTGGCTAGGGGGTTCCCACAATATACATTGGGGTCAAGCTTTACAATGAATGTAAAAATACCCTAGATGGTCGCAATGCTGACGTCATATTAAGAAAATTCATTCTGTCAGAATGTCAGATTGTCCTGTCAGATTTTCCAAAAAGAATATTTTTGCTATTCTCTGCATCAACTAGAAAATAAACTAGAGAATAATTATCTGGCGTGAAATAAAATAATTTCCACTTTTTTGTATAAAGAGGATAAGATTTGAAGAAAAAAATCACACACCTATGGACGCCAGTTTGAATTTACCCATGATACTCTGCATGGAGAGGTATGCAAATTTTTAGAATTAGTTTTTATTTTTTGTAGATACGGAGATACATGTAGTGTAGAAAGTGCGCGGTGGATATAATGACTCCCAAGCTTGTTTGGGATATTCGATGAAACATCAGCTCGGAATATCGTTGTTTAATAATTTGTTGTATACATTTTCTGGTTGGAATTGACGAAGGAAAAATGGTATTTGAATAATATCAATAAATTAGAGAGATCAAATGATGCCATATTAAAAAAAACGTATGGCCATCATTTCCAATCCCGGACGTCATCAACGCCCGCATCGATGTGCGCATAAGATTCTCCTTACAACTGTCCTAGACCAGATTGGGTTGGAAATTGTTATCATAAAATATAGCCGAACCGTTAGTATTCCATGTCTGATTATCGTTGCACATACCTGGCATGATCTCTGAAAGAAAGTTCGACTCGCTATTTTGTTGTATTAGAAAAAAACGCTGTTCAGAACGTTTGTCTGCAGTGTAATGAGATGCCCAGAAACACGAACATTCTGTTCGAGGGACAAAGTTCGTGAAATCAAACATGTTGATTTTCGGAACATGTTTTCGTCCTCAAAACATGTTTTCGTCCTAACATGTTTTCGTCCTCAAAACAGTTATTTGTCTTCAGTGTGTGGTGATCGCGAACATGTGTCCGAACATTTACCAACAGTTATGCAATCAACTGGCAGCTGTCGGTCATGTGACGAAGCGGCTCTCACATGACACAACACAATGGCAGGATGTTCATGTTTCTGGGGACCTCACACTGCAGATGAACCATGTTCTGAACAGTGTGTTTGTTCTAATACAACAAAATGGCAGGATGTTCATGTTTCTGGGGACCTCACACTGCAGATGAACCATGTTCTGAACAGTGTGTTTGTTCTAATACAACAAAATGGCAGGATGTTCATGTTTCTGGGGACCTCACACTGCAGATGATCCATGTTCTGAACAGTGTTTTTGTTCTAATACAACAAAATGTTCGTAGTGTGAGTTGGGCTAAATTTACCACGAACAAAAACACAAACAAACTACAACAAAATGTTTGTAGTATGAGTTGGGCTTAACAGCGATGATTGCGCGATGTGCTAGTCCGATAATTCGCAGAATTTATTAATCAATTCCATATTTCCACATTTTCATTATTTCAGTTATCAGTAGTATTTTACACTGGAACTATAACTGTAGACTCGACACAGTTACTGAACTTTGAAATCAAACTGATGAGAGAATATCCCTGTGCGAACATATGCTGGCTAGAGTCGGGAACCAATCTCTCATATGTCTCGGAATGGCGACCATGGGGTTCCTGATTATCGCTTATCTGACACATTTTCATAATTCTCAAGGTTTAAGGAGGTTTTAGACGATTCGGGAAGTAAACGTGATCTTTATTATATTTCGACAGCAAATATGGTAGATGATCAACATTCTAACTAGAGGATATAAATATATATATGAGATCAACATTTTATTTTGGCATAATTTGGGAGTTCGTATGATCTAATTTAACTATTGAATACACTGGAGTGGATAAGAAATCCACCAAAAATTGCTGTATTTTCATAGAAAAGGCTGATATTTGTAAAGAAGCTAAAATGTCATTTAATGTGAAATGACTCACTAGTTTTCTGGAAACAATGCTGAATCGGAAAATGTAGTAAAAATTGGGGTTTTACTTCAAGCCTAGAGCCTCCTTAAATATTTATTATGCGATAACACGGACCATCTGTGTGTCTTTGGAATCTGTCTGAACGTAACGACAGTCATGGTGCGTGTTGCGGTGGGTCTTCTCTTGGTCTCGGTATATACAGCACACGGTATGTTACTGTTATATTTCCGCACGAGGTTTGAGACGAACAATCGAGAGAAGAAAACGATGTTTACACAAGATCACAGGATAAAAACATTTTGTGTTCAAAGCATTACATTCCACAGTTTGTATTGGTGGTAAATCATGTGCAAAGCATGAACCAACTTCGATTATCTGGAAGGATACCATAGCGGTATTGAACAGGTCGCAATGGAACCAAGTCCGGCATGCAGTCCCTATACTAGAAGATATTTTATAATACTGATTCCTATTGAATGCAGGGTCTGCCAGTCAACCTGCCACACGCTTAAAACTAAAGTGTTGGAACTTACTCGTAAAGTGTTGAAATACCCCTTTATGTGTGTCCACAGGGACTGCTCTTCAAGTGTTGTTCCTGTGGACACACTTGAAGGGTTATTTCAACACTTTACGAGTAAATTTCAACACTTTAATTTTAAGCGTGCAGTCAACCTGGAAAATCTTCCAGCTGCCGGACCGAAATGCTCGGCAGCCAGTAAACGATACTATATACGCCATTTTCTCCACCCAAAATAATGAAACCCACCTTTTAAGTTAAACCACAGGCTTGGAATCCGTTCTAAAAATTATGTGGGTAGTTTAGTCGAGTATTCTCACAACAACACAGCTTTCCTGAACCGAGAAGTCGCTTTCTTAGCTAGTGAGTTCTGGAGCTACATTGGTTTCCGGAAAACTGTGTTGTTAAGGTACCGGTGATGAGAATGCGTGATTTCGTTTTACTCCGCTGTTCACATCATGTTTTCTCAAACAGGGAACTTTGGGGTGTACGAATAAATCATGGATTAATTTACCATATGCAATAAAATTAAATTATAAATATCCAAACGTAGCTTTATAAATTCATTGCAGCCAACACCATAGTAATACGGTGATGATGTGTATATGTTTCACCACGATCATTATAAAACATACGGAGAGGAATTGCTTTTCGCATGGGGTCAGACTTCTATGGCAAGCCGTTTCAGTATTTAATCGGTTATTCCACATATGTTGAAAACTTTTACAAATATGTCAAAAAGTTTTCAACATATGTCTAAAACTTTTCAACATATGTATAAAACTTTTTCAATATATGTATAAAACTTTTGCACATATGTCTAAAAACTTGCACATATGTGGAATTCTTTTGTACATATGTGCAAAACTTTTCAACATATGCGGAATAACCGATTAAATACCCAAGCGGCTTGCCATAGACTCCGATAATTGTTTATATTAATATTGCCGTTATCATCGGCTGTCATTTTGTATCATCTTCCAGGTTTCCTGTTTAACAAACGAGTTTGCTATGACAGGATAGGGTGTTTCGCTACCGACAAGCCGTTCTCAAACACTGCGAACAGTGCGCCCCAATCTCCGGAGCATATCAACGCACAGTTCCTGTTGTTCACCCGCCATAATCCCACCTCTGCGCATCATCTGATCAGCAACAATGCACAAAGTGTTACAAGCACACAGTTCAGTGGTCACCGAAATACCAAGGTGCTCGTTCACGGCTATCAGGACCAGGGTACCACCGCCTGGATAAAGACGATGACTCACGCCATTCTTCAACATGTAAATTTTTATTTTGAAAACTTTCTAAGCTGTCCTTGATTTGAGACACCACAGCCACGCTAGTCCCTTTTAGCTTCAAGAATAACATGCGGGGTTAAACCTGGACAGTCAAAAACAAAATCAGTTTCGTCATGCCAAAATTTGTTCTGTTTATTGACTGAACTGAAACTGGTTGCTAAATTATGAAGGTCAAGTCAGTTAATATTTGGATAAACCATAAAATGGTCAATGAGAAGCATTGTATGTAAAAAGGATATCAAGTAACTCTGGTTGGGCCTTCTTCTATACTACGTGAGAACAAGGCCCTGGAGCCAAACCACTCACCAGATGTAGTTGTTTGGAAAGTGCCTGACGGGCAAAATTTGCCTAACCCGTTGACCATAACCAATACAATATATCGATTCTATGTCCACTTACCTTTCATAAGACGCATTGTTTTTGAGTGACTATCCATTTTTGGCTTTGCAAGACATCTAATCTCGGACGAAGGGGTAAAATTTTCATTGATCACACTACACGCACAGCGGCGATGTGGACAGTTTTACCCCACTTGTCCGAGTTTAGATGTCTCGCAAAGCTAAAAATGGACAGTCACCCATAAACAAGGTGTCTTATGAAGGTAAGTGGACAAAGAATCGAATTATTTTTTTGGTTATGGTCAACGGGTTCGGAATATATTGCCCGTCCGGCACTTTCCCGACAACTACATCTGGCGAGTGGTTTGGCTCTGGGGTCTTGTTCCAACGTACATGTAGTACAGAAGAAGGCCCCGCAGGAGCTAGATATCATGTCTTGCTGACATCATTGAAAACTGTTGACCGCTTCTGACTTATAGGAAAGCATCTTGTGTTTTATTCTATTTTTATTTCATACACGTTTGGAATTGGTTGTCATCAGAATTCTTTTTTGGACGATGGTTGAATATTGAATGTCTGATTTGACGCTTGCTATTCAACAGATATTGCGTTATAACCAGGTTTATATATAGCGGCGAAGCATCTCCATATTCTTGCAATGTTTATGGATATCAGGTCAATCAATAAGCTGTCATCTGGCTCATATGGCCTATCGTCGTGTAATACGTATAATCTAGAGGAACATTCAATATCAAACAACGGTTCGCAGAATGTCTTATTACAAATGTCGTTGATTTTGAACAGATAAGCCACACTTGCTATTCTAGTCTACATCTCGGTTCTCATGCCGCTAAAAGACTTTAGTATTTGTAATATTTGTAACAATAAGTGTGATCAAATACGTACAAAATGTCACCCATGTTTATCATAGACCGGCGTTTCCTGTTAAGTTTCTAAAATCCTTCGATACATATTCTTGTTTGGTAACATAGTTCGGTGTATTCAGGTACAACTAAAATGTCATTGTAAAGGCATAGTGTCATATTACTATTTTGGACTGTTTTCCGTGAAGTGGGTTGGGCACGCTCAAATTGTGTGTTTTTGTTCTATGTTATAAATGTATATACGATAGACCATATAAAATCACGGCCGAACTTGGTGGGGTGTACATGTATGCTGTGTATGTCTGGTATACAGTAGACCATATCAAATCACGACCGAACTTGGTGGGGTGTATATGTATGCTGTGTATGTCTGGTATACAGTAGACCATATCAAATCACGACCGAATTTGGCGGGTGTGTGTCTCTGATGTACACTAGACCATATCACGACCGAACTTGGTGGGGTGTATATGTATGCTGTGTATGTCTGGTGTACAGTAGACCATATCAAATCACGACCGAAC